>JAGDYQ010000269.1:623136-657675 GCA_021962125.1 Bulinus truncatus
AGCATTTGGGGGGGGCTAGTCAAATATTCTAACAAGGTCGCAGCTTGCTTATATTTTAACAATAGGGGATCTTCTGTAAGGCTATGTCGTATTAGATATTTTAGTACCAGGTAACTGGGAAAATGAAAGTACCAACTGGCCTTTAGCAATGAAAGGGGAAGGGGGTATGCAGGGGCCATGTAGGGTTCTGTTTGTTAATGTGTGTGTGTTATTGTGAGGCATTCCTATATATTTTTTTTTCAAATTCTGCATAACCACATTTGAATCTTCAAGTAACCGATTTATTTGCAAACGTGTTCTAAGACATTTGGTCCATGAATGAAAAAAAAAAGAGGCAAAGAGTTAAATAAAAACTGGAGAAAATAAGCTAAATGAGAAGTTTATAAAAAAAATGTATGTATAATTCTAATTAAAAAAAAAAAAAAAGACTTTTCTTAAAATGTATTAACAAGTATAAAATAATAATGTCTTGTCTTGAAAGAATACAATAATTTCAAATCAATTTTGCTTCCATGAGTTGGTGATAACTGTTTTCAAATGTTCCAAAAACTCAGCCTAGACACACACACACCATGAAACCGCTCCGGCGCAAACACAAAATAAGAGTTGCCAATAAACGTGTATAGATATAAAATTGACATTGCCAACAAATCAAGTTATTAGACAGACTGTGTAGTTGACAGCCTACATACGATTCTTTGATTTCCAGATCAATGCTGTTATGTTTTCTTTTTTGCATCACCCGTTTTTTCCTTAAATTATATAAGTCCTGCTGTAGCATATATAATTCCTTTATTAAGTTGGGTTATTTGCTAGAATGATGCAAGCAAGAAGTAATGCAGGCTGTTTGCCATCTACACTATAATCTACTATAGTTCAGTTCTTGAGATAAATACTAAATATGAAGTCTTGCTGTACAACATCATCACATTTTTTATTTTTAATTTTTATAATTGTCTGTGTTATAAATATGTGTTTTATAATTTTATGTTTTATAGTTATGTGTTCTATAATTGTATGTTTTATAGTTATGTGTTTTATGATTGTATGTTTTATAGTTATGTTCTATTATAGTATGTTTTATAATTGTATATTTTATTGTACAATGTGTTCTATAATTGTATGTTTTATTATTGTATGTTTTATAGTTATGTTCTATAATTGTATGTTTTATAGTTATGTTGTTCTGTAATTGTATGTTTTATAGTTTTATTATTGTATGTTTTATAGTTATGTGTTCTATAATTGTATGTTTTATAGTTATGTTTTATAGTTATGTGTTTTATAATTGTATGTTCGATCATTAAACCCTTATTCTAATTGTATATATCAATTGCTCCATTTATCAATACTATGCTGTTTTAATGCTAAAAATAGTAATATCTTTTAACATATCAATACATTTTTATATTTATTAAACTACATCTATGTATATGCCTACTAATCTCCATATCTTTATATCATTTTAACTTTATATATGGCTCTCCATCACTGTCCTTCCATTCTTTAGTCTGTTTTTTTTAAAAGATTAATTAAAATAGTCAATTGTAAATTATTTAATTTGCCATTTCTTAAATCAGTAAACCACAATGGAGGGTGCAGAGAAAGGATACAATGAGCCCCCACCTAAATATGAGCCGCCTGTGGCAGGTTATCCTGCAGACCCCAGTCAACAGCCTGGAATGTACCCGCCTGGTGGCAGCTACCCGCCTCCTGGAGCCTACCCTCAGTCCTACCAAGGATCTGCTCAAACAAGTCAGTCAAGGATAATTTTGTTTGCCTTTGCGCATTAGAACAATATTTACATTATGTTTTTTAACATTAGAGCTTTCAATACTATCTGCATGCTGCCACATCAAAATAGTTGATTAGTTGTTTTTTTTTTCAGTTGCTGCCATTTGATCCTTTTTTGTTTTTTTAAATGAAACAGAAATTGGATTGAAGTCTTAATAGATTATTTTCAAAATTTATTCAAATGATATTACAGGCATTTTTTTTATACCATATCTAAAATTGATTAGAAATAGCATAAATAGATTAGAAGAACTTGATAAGTTATTGTTTGATTTTGTCGAAATATACTTGGTCATCGTGATAATTTTTTTTTACTATGAATCAGAATATGGTGTAATAAAAAAAAGTAAACATATTGCGAAATTTTTCTAATGTTAAAAAATAATTTAATATTTATTTTTGTCAAAAGATAAACATTTGCTTGTAATTTATTTATTGGCATCTTAATGAATTTTTTTTTTATATCTTTGACCAGCTGTGGTTGTCCACCAGCCATCAACAATGCCACTGCCGAGCGCCAGCTATCGCTACATGCAGTATCCAGCTTTGATAGTTTGCCAGCACTGCCAGGCCACAGTGACTACAGCAACTGAATATCAAGTGGGACTCTTGACTTGGGCCATTGCTGGTTTGATTTGTCTTTTCGGGTAAAGAAAAACAATATTAAAAACAAATCTTTTCGGCTAAGGTGAAACAATATTAATTGTTCAGAATATTCAAGAACCAACTTGTATTTGAATTTATGTACACACACATTATTTGTTTTCTTGTTAGTATGAGGATATTGGCATTAAAAAGTTATTCATATTTCTGTCTTGAATATCAATTTTTTTGCTTAAACCTACAAATTTCTATAAAAACCCATTAATAAAGAGATTTTAAACTTGTTATTACACTTTGTAACCTAAACCATTGTTAGGGATTTGAAGCCCATATAGCACCCTTTCAACAACCTTTTGTTAAGCCCATTCTATATTTTGTACAACTTATCACCATAATTAATATTTCCCTTTTGATGACCTGCAAATTGTGAGGTATATTCATAACTGTTTCATCACATGATGCTCCACTTTGCCAGTAGGTTCATTATCATCATCATACCTTTAACTGATGAGGTCGTTGGGGCAACAAATGGACATAGCTGCCTGTACTTAGCGGTTATCTCTAATTCATTCATTAGTAGTCCTGTCCATTCTTTTATATTGTCAAACCAATATTTCCGCTGGCACCCTCTGAGATGGCTTCCTTCTACATTTCCTTGAAGAATAGTTTTGGCAGGGTATCATGCCTTTACATATGGCCTAACCATGCCATCTTGTATTGCTTGATTTTTGCCATAACTGTTTCCCGAGGACCTGCTACTGAGGATATTCTTTCCCAGACCTACTCATTAGTCTTGCGGTCTAGGTAGAAGAATCATAAAAATTTTCTAATGCCTGCAACTTGGGTAATTAACACCTAAATGTCCTGTACTGCCCTGGCAAAGTGTTTCTATTATATAAAAAAAAAAAGCTAAACGAAGACTTTCTTTCTTTTAATTTAAATCTTGTCTCGTAGAGTCCGAAGCTAATTAATTTTTCAGTAATGTTTATTTTAGGTGGAAAATTCGGAAAGAGATTATAATGCCAAGTTTAACCCCTGTGCAGATATAATATTTTATATAAAGTTTATCAACAAAAGCTAAAGAAATTCTTTTTAAACAATTCTTATTAAATTTTATTTTAGTCTTTTAACTACCACTTTATTTTTCTTCTTTATATTAACTTTATAAACCAAAGCAACTGAAATTCTGTTAACCTCAAAAAAGTATAAAATATAAAAAAAATAGTAAATTTGCTTTTGTTAAAATTTACTGAAAACTAAAATAATTTTCCTTATATAATATAATAATTTAAAGAAGTTATAATGACCATGGCTATTGCACTATTAGCTATTGTAGGAATGAAAAAAGGGTGTTATGAAAACCACTTCATTACATCAGGGAGTGTTTATGTACATGTTTCATAACATTTGAATGTCTGAGATTGTAATGACTTTTAATACTATCTAATGGAAGATCATAATATTTCAGACTCTGGCTGGGGTGTTGTCTGATTCCATTTTGCCTCGACTGGAACAAAGACGTGTTACATAGATGTCCCAACTGTAAACAGATTGTGGGAAAGTTTAGTCATTTTTGAACAGAGGCTAAGAAAATGTTGCACCTCTTTGCTTAATTTTATTATATAGTGGTTTTTGGAATTTTAATATTACATTGTATTCTCACAATATGTACGGATCAAACAATTGGTTCTCATTGAAATAAAAGTGAATTAACTTGTAATTTTAAATATTTAATTTTTAATAATTCAATTTTCTGTAAGTTGAGTCAAAAACACTTATAAAATTATTTCAACATGTTGCAATAAATACATTTACTTTAGAGGGTAATTTATTATACATGAATAACTTTTATTTATTTTTTTGGAATACACTTGTATTTTTATGTAAACAGGTGTAACAATTGGTACAATATAGACCAATAATGAATTCAAAAGTGTAATTTTTAAGTGTTTTTATTTTTTCAAATCAGCATACAACTAAAGCAGAATACTTTCATCACTATCAGAAATTAAATTCTGTAAATATTTCTGTGAACTACAGAATGTATATTGAACAGGATGTGCATCCTCATAATGATTGGTGAATATCTGCCATTGAATGCAGTATGTCCTGTATTGTAACATAACTGGACCATGGATTATTGTGGAGTCAAACTCCAGAGGGGCTGAATAACATGCAGTAAAGTTTTCCTTTAGGATAGATTGAAAAATTTTTTTTTTTTCAGTTATCGGCCACCCTTTTTTTTTTATTCAGTATTTTTTTTTTAATTGATGAAGGTATTCCAAAAAGCACTGTAGATTCAGAGATTTTTATGAAGACTGTTGTTTCTGAACACATGAGTGTTAGCATGTGGGTTTTCGCTATTAGTATCTCAAACATTTTCAGTCAACTCTATATAAAGATAAAATTCTTTTTGAAAACCAACATGTACATTTTAAGTTATGTAATGACATAAATTTTCATTGAGACTTTGTTGCTCAAGAACACATTTTATTACTAATGTTGTAATGGGAGAAGTCCCGGGATACATGGGACGGCATATAACATTTAATGGTGGATTTTCAAAACATTTTTTAATTTTTTTTATATATATATATATATATATATATATATATATATATAGTCAATAAAGATTATGTTCAATATATATCTGTGCTGCAGACTTCATCATCTACCTGGTAAATAGATTTAAATTTCTATGTCTTTTGTTCTGGACTGGCTAGACTTAAAATAGTTATAATATACCTATTAACTCTGTTGTTACTATACTCAAATGAGGCCTTGTATGTAGACAATAAGGCTGTTGTTTTTCGTTGTTTTTCTTACTTTTACTCTTGCTCATTTTAAATCTTCAAAAAAAATGTTTTTTAGTTGATTTTAATGTGCACACATTTTGAAATAATTTTAATAATTTCTAAGTCAAGGCTATTGAGAAAACAAATTTTTGTATTCACTTTAATTGGGTAATGTATTTCTTTTACACAGGCTAATGATTGATATTGGTCGTAACATCAAATCAATTTTTTTATTCACTTTAATTGGGTAATGTATTTCTTTTACACAGGCTAATGATTGATATTGGTCGTAACATCCAATCAATTTTTTTATTCACTTTAATTGGGTAATGGATTTCTTTTACACAGGCTAATGATTGATATTGGTCGTAACATCAAATCAATTTTTTTTAAACTTGAAAACAATTTAAAAAACCTTGTGTGCTATATGATTCTAAATTTATTTGATTCATCAGTAGTCTATTTTTTATTTGGTGCTGTATAAATTAACGAGAGATGGATTCAGCACATTTATATATATATACACAATTTTTTATATTGAAATTTCCGCTATTTCATAATCATTTTCTGAGTTGATTGTTACGGTCGAAAAAGGTGTTTTTTTTCTATCTTGGATTAATTTTTTTTCAGACATCACCAGTTTTAAGGTTTTTTGCATTGGTTAAGTAGACCGCCGGCCAAAATGGCATTATAAACATTGCATATTAATTAGTGGGGAGTTCTTCAGGCCAAGGCAAGTTTCTTCAAAATTACCTCCTTTTATTGTGATAAAAATGTTATTAACTGATGCAGAAATGAATATATATTTAAAGTTTAAAACTTCTCATATATGTGGTGTATATATGCATTTTTAAAATTTCCTTATCCATCCCTTGCTAATCTAGGAGCTCCCATTTTTTTTACCTTAAGTCCAAGAGTCAGATATCTTCAGCAATATTTTCTGGCAATAACCTGTGATTTTTTTACATATTTGTTTTTACTTTAGCTTTATAACCTGTTTGTTATTTTAGCAACAACCACTAGTATCTTTAAAGATTTAATATTTTTGTAAATTTTATTTTATTTTTCAGTTTATGTTACTTTGAGACCAACAGCTGTCAACAAAATGTTTACTATTCTGTATATAACTGATCAAACAGTGTTTTTTTTTCTATTAATTATACTTTTATAATTCGATGAATTTTATGACTATTCGTTTATATATATTTTTTGTTAATTTCCTTCCTATTAAGAAAATATCAATAGACATTGTGTCTAATATACTGCTGTTTCATTTCTTGTTACTTACAAATTTTTGCCTCACTTGTTATTTGTATTATATCCTTATCCAAAGTTTATATTAGCTATCCTGTAACCTGCTTATCTATTTTGTTATACCAATTTTCACAGACTTATACATGTATTTGTAGTTCATTATATCTCATAAAGTTTTGACAGAAGACTGTCTAAAGCAGGACTTCTAAAGATTCTCACACATTTATTGATTGATGACGCACTTGTTTGAAAGACGAAGGATTGAAGAAGTTAAAAAAAAAAGTTAAAATTAACTTAAAAATAAACGTACTGCTCTGCTCTGCTCGCAGACTGGGTTAAGTTGGTGTGTGCTAGGTATATAGAAATAAAATAATTCAAATTATAAACTACTTAAGTAATATGACAATGCAAACAAACATTCTACATTAAGCAGTTAGAGCCCATGCTTTGTGAACCATTCTGGTTGAAGGTAGTTCTCCAGTTGTGACAACCACCCTGGTATAAGGTAGTTCTCCAGTTGTGACAACCACCCTGGTATAAGGTAGTTCTCCAGTTGTGACAACCACCCTGGTATAAGGTAGTTCTCCAGTTGTGACAACCACCCTAGTATTAATTATTTGATTTTTTTTTTACATGTTCCACACTCTGTCCAACTGATGACTAGTTTATCACTTGTTAGTGACATTTTTTTACTAACTTACTAGTGGCACTTTCTTAATTAGTAGTGACCGTAGTACCTAGCAGTTTAACCCAATGCCAAGTAAACTTGTGTGGGACAGATGGCTGAGTGGTTTAGATACTCGACTGTCGACCTGAGAGTCCTGGGTACGATCTCTCGGTCAGGCCCTTGGAATATTTCCAGGTGAAATTTGGTGCAAAGTCGTCCCACAAGTCCACCCAGCTTTAAATTGGTACCCGACTATAAGTTGGGGAAGCAAAGGCGGCTGGGCGTTGTGCTAACCACACAATCCTTTCATATGCAGAGGTTATGGAAACAGATGAATTCTACACTTCATCTGCCCCCATGGCCCGTTAGGGTTAAGGGAACTTGAGTTTTTTACAAGTAAACTTGTAGATTTTTTTTTTATTAGATAAAGTTGAGGGAGAGGGATTTTGAGTTTGTTTTTATTTATCTGTCAATGTTTGTTAATTCATCAACTGAAACTGCTTTTTTTTCAACTCTTTATTTCTTGACTTTTTGATTATTTTTGAATGGAATTAACAGTTAAATAACTGATAAAGCTTCATAAGAAATAAATTATATATTTGTTTATGCTTAGATTTTTTATTATTTTTTTTAACTAGAATATTATGAATAATTTTATGCTACTTATTACTACAGTGGTGATATATGCATTTCATGGGATAAATATTTTAAAACTAAGTATCCTATTCTGCCACTGTGATTTACTATTTTCAACCTTCAATGATTGATGGGCCAGTTGTTGTTTTTTTTAAAGTACCTTTTTATATCATTACCATTTTAAAACAAACATTCTATAAACGCAGTTGTTACTAAACCAGCAAACTGGAATAATTTTTTTTTTTCGCCGACCAGCAATAGATGTGCGCATGCGCGACTAGATGGACTCCGTATTATTATTTTTTAGGGGTCCGTCTATAGATATTGCACCTAACCCTATTCCTAAGCAGTGGCGTCACTAGGGTTGGTGTCACCCGGTGCGGTAACTCATGGTGTCACCCCTCTCATGACACCCCGGTCTCCATATTTTTTTTTCCAGAGACCGTATATATGTGTGCATGCGCGACTTTATTATTTTTTTTTCCGTTTCCGGGGTCAGGATTTTAGCGATAATTGATATCTATAGGTCAGTGCAAGTATACCAATAATTTCATTAAAATAACGCATTGGCTCCGGATACGTCTATGACGTACTACGTATTTTTTTTTTCGGGATACGTCTAGCAAACTTTGATGACGTCATTTACTGTTAATAATGAGAGATATATATTTTTTTCGGGGACCATCAATAGATATTGCTCCACACCCTAACCCTAATCCTGAAAAAAAAAAAATATATGTCTCTGAGAGGATTCGAACCCGCACATAGTTACAATGTATTGATCACGGCCAAACGATTAACCCACTCTGCCAGCGCGCCATAGAAAAATTGCTACAATTTTAATATATAATCAGAAAAAATTGCTCGGTTATGCAATTTCCCGCGAAAAGAAAATAACTTTAAATCATAAGAGTTCATCTTAGACGTATCCGGAGCCAGTGCGTTAAAAAAATTAATAATAAAAAGTACGCAGTGTCTGTTAGTAATCGGAGATATTTTTATTTGTTTATAAAAATTAAATACGGCTTTGAATTATTTTAAATTACAAAATAAGAATATAGACCTAGAACTAGATATTTTGCAGTTGGGTGTCACCCCTCGTGAGGGTGTCACCCGGTGCGGTCCGCACCCCCCTAGTGACGCCACTGTTCCTAAGCCTAACCCTAGCCCTGAAAACAAAAAAATATGCAGTCCGAGTCCTTCTAGTCGCGCATGCGCACATCTATTGCTGGTCGTCGGAAAAAAAAAATTATTCCAGTTTGCTGGTCGAGTAACAATAGCGTTCTATAAATTACCAACAATTTAGTGCCACTGCATAAGACTATGCACCCCCCCCCCCCGACAAACCGTGACAACTCTGGGCTCCCTGACCCCCAAAATACGCAGTAAAAAAAAATTAAATGCATTTTGTTAAAGTCTTGAAGCGGCAGAGGTGGACAGTTTTCTATCAATAGGCTGACATGCCCCTCCCTACCCCTTTGCTTATGATGACCATGGCTGTATGCGGCCCTAAGGGCCACCTGCGGCACACACCATAAAGGAACCACTGTATACATAGGAAACTGCCAGTAAAGTATTACCTTGCATTATACCCGAGCGGCTACATACGGTGATAATGATATGCTGTGTGTGAAGTCTCTGTAAAGGATCTGATCCTTTAAACCACTAGTATGGCGGTTTTTTATGGTGTCCTTATTTCATCCCCACCTTACCCAATTGTGCAATGGCCATGAAGGCACCACGGGAGATGTAGCGGAACTTAAGCCATGACCTGAAATAACAATTGGTCCTCACCGGAGATCGAACCAGGGATCCTCAGGTCGACAGTCGAGCGCTTTACCACACGACCATATGCTGTAGACAGGGCAGGCCTTACGAATGGCGGGGCCCAATTTTACGGATGCTTGCGAGGCCCCTCTTCTAATTATTGTTTTACAATAGCAACTATTACTATTAATATAAATGTTAATTGCGAGGCACCTGCTAGGCGCGGGGCCCAATTAGGAGCAATCTGCATAAGGCCGGTCATGGCTGAAGAAGTAGCGAAACTTTACTTTGTAATTCTCAGGAATCGCCGATGAACGTAGAAAAGACCAAATGGGTTTTTGTAATTTACTAATATACTTTCTGAGACTGAAAGAGAACGCGAAAATATGTCCCGACTAAGCTGTGACCCGTGAATTCCTGTATCTACACCAGTCTCCAAACGAATAAGAAAATCGTATTACAGTAGTTTAAGCTGTACGTTGGTCACATAACCGCCACCTGTGCCATAAATTGGACAGTTAAACACTCGAAAATTAAGTGACTGTTTTGACCTTTTCGGGAAGAATTTCGAAACCTGTTAAACTTTTGTAGGTAGGCAGTAAGAAAATGAGCCTGTCAAATTTAAAGTGCGGTTGTTGATTCCCGGGAGGTTATAGAGAATAATTGATGAAAGAGTCATTAAGTGACGGCTTTGCCTTTTATTAGTACAGATATCAGATTAAAAAGGAACGATGTTAATATTTACATATTTTTAAATTAAATCTATAATGCATATAAGTTATGAATAAAATGAGATTGGTTTTTCGAGCTAACTAGGCGATAGACTTTTTTCACTGGGCTACTTAAATACGCTCGCTTTTTGAAGTTGCTCTGAGATATCTTTTGGATTGCTTTCTAATATTCTGAAGTATCTAAAATGCTAAAATTGATAATATCACTTTTTTGAAGTAAGTCTTTCACAATCACACAATCAATGATGTTTCATTCATGTGTGGTTTGCAGAGATGTTCAAAGTACTGACCATGCAAGTATAAGTACCCAAGTATAAGTACTCCGAAATGTGCTCGAGTAGTACACGATTACATTCTCTTGTCAAAATAAGTACCAAGAAGGTCTACCCTATTTCTGGTGATTCGGCATAATCAATAGCTTCGTGTAACTAATGTTCGATAGCATTGCAAAATGCCGTGACGACTTTCAAAATTCAAAGTAATTTACGTACAAAGCTTTTATAGCATCACATTAAGCTAATCACGGTGTTTTTGATTACTTTTGTAGAGCTTTGAGCGTTGTTTTTCTCATGTACGCGTTCTTTACGAGTTGGTCATCTCTTTGGTGACGAGTAAAACAAATAAAACCCAACTACTATTGAACAGCTCTTTACTAAGAGAAAACTAAGTTTAGACTATGTGAAGAATAGATATATAAGACTAGATCGCTTACGGGCTATGTAAACGTGTTATATGGTCGGTCCCCGAATACAATGAGTATAATCTATTTATTTTTACAAATCCTTTGCAACTATGATGACGTAGTACGGAAGTACGCATAGATTGCATAAACAAATAGCAAAAAAAAATAAAGAAATTTACTCTTCTCTTTTTGAAGTTAGGGTCCGCACATAAAACACTTTTTCGGTCTCTGTTAAATAAGCATAAGCGATCTAGTCTATATATCTATGATGTGAAGCGTATGGAACAGATTGGAACCCATTTTGCTAGATCAGCGGCGGCGAACCATTTTGGTGCAGCGTACACAAAATTCAACACAAAAAACCCTGCCTCCCCGCACGCTACGGGCCTGGTGCCGACTGTGGTCCGCGTGCCATTGGTTCGCCACCACTGTGCTAGATGATTACGCTCTTTGAACCCATAGATATATAAGACTTAAAACTCTATGCCTGAACCTTGCTTGTATACCACAATAATACTCGATTTTGCCTTCGTCTTTGAAATTGTGAAAATAACCATAAATTTAATTAATTTTATAATCAATGTATCCCTGTATGTCTATTTGTCAATACTCAATTTTTCATCTGTATTTATCAGTACTTTTTTTTACCATTTTATGACACCAATTGTTTTAATTGATATTTGTTATAGTGGGTTGGAGCTTGTTAAATTACGTTCGTTTCATTTTTATTTTGTGCACTGATTATAAATGATAATGATCATAGCATTTTCCTTTGTTTTACGTTTTTTTGAAGTCATTTGACTACAAGATACAAATAAACGTTTCAGCTCAGTTCTATCAAGGATTTATTGTATTTTTCGGACTTCTGCACTTTTCCTTAGTTTGAATCACGGGAATGCTAGAAACAAGATGGCGCGTGTAAACTCCCCATGACTTGGAAGGAATGCATACAGGACTGATTTGGTCGTCATCTAGAGATGATTGAAATTGAAAAGGTCAACAATTAACATGCCAAAATGGAATTTTTACCTTTTTACTAAGTAAAATAGATACAGATAGTGGAGAAGATAAAAAAAAGATTGTAGGCTTTTAACACTAAATCGCATTACTTCTAAAAATGTCTTCAAAATCAACTATGTCTATACTCTATCCACTATAGATTTTAAAAATGTTTGATATTATTTACTATTCAACTATTTAGTCTATTTCTGTTTTAGATATATTTTGTTTATTTTTGTATTCTTTGATTTTCATTTTCACTATTAACATTATGGCTAAATTCTTCAAAATATGTGACTTTTAAATAATTTTCTTTAGTAAACAAAATCATCTTCTTTAGTAAACTAAAATGCCTTTCGTTTAGATGCTCTAAATTAAAAGAGACTAAATATCTTTTAATATTTTTTGAAATAAAAGCATTTTTTTCCAATTACAGTTCAACCACTGAACCAGGGCAGTGCTGTCTCATTGATGGAGAAACACCAGCAAGCAAAAACAACAGAAATTCAGTGAGAGTAAAGCACTGCCCAGCAGTCATCTGCAGCTTGTCATGGCGCAAATAAAAACTTATGCCCGCCTCAAACCTTCCAAGAGAGCCTATCCAGGCTATGAGATTGCCAATAATGTTTTAACAGTGCATATCCCAGATAATAAGGATTTTCTGCAGCAAGGCTCTCAGCAGCCCATACGCAGCAACATCAGTTATGACATTGTCTTTACCGATATCTTCAGGCCTGAAGCGACACAAGAGGAAGTATTCGATGGAGTCGCCAGAGACATAATTCAAAGTAAGTATATTATTTTTTATTGGAAATTATGCATTTGATTCAGCACTTTTTTAAGTTCCAATTTTTCTTATCGTCATGATACATTACCTTTCATCCTAGATTTTCTTAATGGCTACAATGGAACTATATTTGCATATGGTCAGACAGGAACTGGCAAAACATATACAGTGGAGGGTAATTCAAGTGGACATAATACAAGAGGCCTTGCTACTCGGTAATACAAGTCATGTCATTGTTTTTTTTTTCCATTTACATCCATCATTGGAGCATCACTTTAAGACATGTTAATTGCTTTATTTTTATTCTAAAAACTTGAACCTCTTTTGTTATATGGAACAAAAATCAAATTACATGAACAGGAGGACTATAATTGATTATAGAATGTTACTTGAAATTACTGTCACCATAATATTTTTATTGTTGGTAATGTAGATAGGTTCATCAAAAAAATTACATATATAAATGATTAAATATTTTAAAATGTTAAACAAGCTTTATTTCTTTTTAGGATTTTAAAAGTTTCTTCAGATCTTTAATAGCCAGAATATTTTCAGAGCCTTGAGCATGATATATCAACAGTTGGAAAAGCGTACAGATGAACACATATCTGTGTATCTTTCTTACTTGGAAATATATCAAGAAGTAGCTTATGACTTGCTCAATCCTGCTAGTAGGTCTTCTTCTTTACCCATGGCTCCATTTGCCAAGGTTGGTTTACATATTTTGTAAATTAACAGATAAAGTTATCTCTTCAGATATTACAGCTTTGCTTAGAAATACAATAATCTGGAGTAAAAGAATATATATATATATATATATATATATATATATATATATATATATATATATTGCGAGAATATTTAAAGCATTATTATTTCTACTATCAGAAGTTTATGAATTCAAAGCGGATACATTTTATATATAGTTTTAAAATTAAAAAAGAAATGTGTTATCAATTTCTTCTTTCAACAAATTGGTATATTTTAAATATTACAAGTAAACTAAACTGAGGGAGTTGACCAATTTTTTGTCATTTATCACTATTCTAGTCTATAAGGGAGGTAATTATCTTTTTTATTTCCTTTTTGAATTAGAGCAAACTTTTCTTTTCCTTTTAACATTTAATTTTATTTAATTGACAAAAATGTTAGTTATATTTGTGAAAAGTATCACCCTCTTTTAGTTAAAGGAACAATGTTTAAAAAATAAATATATTACATCTATTAACTTTAATAATAAATTAAGATATTTCGCTTTTTTATTCGATCGATTGCTCGTAATTTATTGCAGTACATGAAAAGAGGCATATATTGCAGCAAGCAGTGGATAAAAAATATCAAATTTAAGCAGTATTTCTCAAAGTGGTGACTGCAGTTCCCTTTGGGGGCCTGGAAATTTTACTATACCCCTCTCTGTTATACTTGAAATCAAATAAAATATAAGAGCAAAAGTAAACTTTTGAAAAAGTGAGGAAAAAATCACTTGTCATAATGATGTCAGATTAGTTTTAAGAAAAAAATTCAACTACCTAAAGTATTTAATATTGTTTTTATTCGAAATTTTTACCGATGCATTTTTCTGAATTAATTTTTGGTTTAGTTTATCATACTAGTAAATTTAAAATCTCCAAAACTTTATAAGACATGATAAGGCTTTACTTCATTAATTTACATTTTGTTATTGTTTACAGTTTAATACTTTGTTTCTTTTCCTCTGTGATTGCTTACTAATTACTTTTTACTTTCAAATAGCAGTTTTTTTTACAACTTTTTAACCCATAGTATTTTTAATAATTATTTAAATAAATTTTGCATATATTTTACATTATACAATCGTACATTACATTTGATACTAATTTATAAGGTAAATTCTGATAATGAAATATTTGTTTTTTATGATAAAAAGTCTGTTTACAAAGACTTAGACACTTTTAACTTTGAGAAATACTGACCATCAGTTTTTATTTAGTAATGGCAGATAGTTAAGAGTTTTATACAGATATATTCTCCAACTTAACCAGGTGACTGTAGTGGAGGGACCCAGGGGTTCTTGTATCTTGAGAGGACTCTCCCTACATCTTGCGGCCAATGAGGAAATAGCACAGATGCTCCTCTTTCAAGGTCAGACAAATCGGAAGGTAGCCGAAACTCCAGTTAACCAGCGTTCGTCGAGATCTCATGCAGTATTCACAGTGTATTTGCAAGTTAGGAAGCATGAGTCAGAAGTTCTTGTTAAGTAAGTGTCAACTGGAGGAAGCGAAATTGTTTTGTTTAACACAGAAGAAAACTTTATTCATTGCATTAGTTTCCTTCTAAACCAGAATTTAAACTTTTATGGTTAGTTTTTAAAAAAGCTTGTGTTTTCTTTTCAATTTAACCACTTTTCTGATATATATGTAAAATAGTCAAAGGTAAACACTTATGATAAATAAAAAAATATCTTCTGGTTACATTAATAAAGTATTTTAATTATATTCAGAGTGGGATATATTATTTGTTATTGTGAAGATTTTACTGATTTTTTTCTTTTTTTTTTGGATTGGTTTCTCAGCTTGATTTTTTTGTGTATATTTTTGTTTTCTTTTCTGATAACATCATGGGGCATAATTTTATTTTAATCCATTGATATTTGGTAATTTTTTTTCTGACGAGTTGTTGATCTTGTCTAATGCAAGTACTTTTCTAATTAAACACCATACATGTTAACTTTCTCTAATTACAGTATACATTTTGACTTTTTCTCATTTTCTTTGCTAATGATGTGTGTGAATTTGTTTTCCAGTTCAAAGCTGCACCTGGTTGACCTGGCTGGTTCGGAGCGTGTGTCAAAAACTGGCGTGGATGGTCAGCAGCTGACTGAAGCCAAGTCCATTAATTTATCCCTGCATCATCTTGAGACAGTCATTATTGCTCTGCAGTCCGAAAGAACCAACACTCCAAGTAACACAGCTGCTGGTGATAAAAGTAAAGGTGACAATCTGCCTATGGCAAGTCGAAGGTCAGATTTTTTTTAGTTGTCAGTTGTCGTTAAAATTTAAATCTTATCTGTAAATTTTCATTACTGTAATTATTTTTCTTTCATCTCAATATTCATGGTAGTTAATGTCCACTTTTAATTTTGTTAGTTAAAATTCAATTCTGAATAATACAAAAAGTGTAATGGTGTATTATTGGAGGTAACCACATACTTTTTTTTGGATCATCTCTGTTATTAACTAATTTTCTCTAGGAATGGATGACGCCATTTGTAAATATTTAAATATAGTTTTTTTAAATCATCGTAATTTAGAAAAAAATTCTTGTATTCTGTATCCACTTTATGTATTGAGTTTATTTCTAGCAGCACATCATTTACATCTGGTCCATCCAGTGATGGAAGCAGACCTTTCAAGTTTGTCCCTTACAGAAATTCTTTGCTAACAATGGTGCTGAAGGATTCTTTAGGTCAGTAAAAACAAGTAGGAATAGTAGATTGCATGTAGCACTAAAAATAATATCTCATCTGTATTATGACTGTCAAAAGCAAACACTACTTAAAAGAACAACACCAACAAAGGTTTAAGTTAATAATTAAACAATAGTCCTTTTTTTTTTTTTAACCCATGATAGGGAAAATGATCCTTCATAAATCTTTCTGTCCCAGATGATACAGAACACGGCCTTTATCAAACAGTTCTTTACCTCAAATGTCCATGTACACATTCGGCCATTCCCTCTGCTGCAGCATCCCCTATCATGATTCATACATGCAAGTAAAATAAGTACACACACACAGTCACTTGACAGTATGTGTGATATATGGCCTTCCACAACACACACAGTAACTTGACAGTATGTATGATATATGGCCTTCCACAACACACACAGTAACTTGACAGTATGTATGATATATGGCCTTCCACAACACACACAGTAACTTGACAGTATGTATGATATATGTCCTTCCACAACACACTCAGTAACTTGACAGTATGTATGATACATGTATGATATATAATACATGTGTATGATTTTTTGTTAGTTTTTTATATTCTGTTTACAAGAAACACTTTCTTTGTTATCGCTTTTGAGTTTGTGTAGTTTTAATAATGCCATAAGATAAGAATTCTTGAAATGTTAGATTTCTAAAATTTTGTTCATTTATATGAGAATTGACAAAATATTTTACGATAATATTTTTTTTCAATAGACTAAGTGTGTCAGTTTTTAATGTGTGTATTTACATTTTTAATTTCTCAAAAATTATAAAGAAATGTGTTAATTCTGTATCAAGGATACAGATTTTTTAAAAACTATAAATAGAAAAGAAAAAATGTGTAATACAGAAACAAAACTTGTCTTTTATTTTCCATATTGTTGTGACATTTAATAAATAGTGTCTAGAGGTTACAAACCTCAGACAATTTATATTAAACTTTTATATCTTTCAGGTGGCAATTGTTTGACGGCCATGATAGCTACTATCTCCTTAGAGCCAGAGAATTTAGGAGAGTCCATATCAACTTGTCGCTTTGCACAGCGTGTAGCTCGTATAGCAAATAATGCCAGGCAGGTTTTTGTCAACACATAGAAAAAAAAACATTTTTAAACTGTTACAAATAAATTGACAAGTTATCTGCATTACCTACATGTTTGACAAGAGTTATCTGTATTACCTAAATGTTTGACAAGAGTTATCTGCAATGCCTACTAAATGTTTGTTCCTTAACATGATGTAAATGTATATGCTTAACATATGTCAAGTGTAAAACACTGATAGATTTATTTTACTAACTATCATTAGGAGGAATGAGGAAATAGATGACAAAACTTTGATCAGGAGACTGAAGCACAAAGTGGCGGATTTAGAAAATCAGGTTGCACGTTTAAGGTCAAAGGTAATATTTTTACTGTGTGCTTGTTGGCAATTTAATTTCCCTTTGGGACAGATGGTTTTGCATTGTGGAGCATGCAATTGTTATCCTAAACGCACGAAGTTCAGTCCTGATAATGGGATATCCTTTATTTTTTCAGGTGATGGTGAAATATCCCAAGTCCACCTAACTTAAAATGGTTACCCAAAGTTAGTTGTGGAAATCAAGGTGGCTGGACATTGTTCTAGTCACCTACATGATGGTGGCTGGGCATTGTTCTACCCACCTACATCAAGGTGGCTGGACGTTGTTCTAGTCACCTACCAAAGTCTTCAGTGGTGTCCCCCTTCAAAGCCATTAATCTCAGCTATGTTGTGGGTGGAATAAAAAAAAAGGCATCCCATTAGTGGATTATATGCTCTAAGTGATCAACATCTCATCCTTACTAGGACTTAAAAAAAAAATTATCAGCCTAAATAGTGACTTAAATGTGTTTGTTTTGATTGTTACAAGATTTTATAAAAAGATACTAATCAGATAAGATCATATTAAATGTGATAGTTTGTTGCAACTATACTATTATATCGTCAACTATACTATTATATTGTCAACTATACTGTTTTATCACGCAGGGGAAATCTGAGGCTGTAGTAGATGCAGATTTCTTGGGTGTGCTGACAGAGGAAGATCGTCTTATTTGTGCAAAGATCATGGAAGGTTTTTTACAAGGTGTAATTACAGACCCAGTTGATGCTGGTAAGAAAATCATTAAAAAAACAACTTTTTAATGTCATTTTGTTCTAATGTGAAATTTTAGAAATTTTAACAATAAAATAACACTCATGGTTTATTTACTACTTTTGGAACCCACGGGTGCACAAAGTGTCTCCTTAATTAAAAGTTGCAATCACAGATTTTCTTGGAAGAAAGTTTTAAATTGAAAATGTAGTAATACAAATTCTGAGATCACTGAATTTTTTTTTTTTTTTTTGAGCCATCTTAAAATAACTTGTCAATTTTATCTTTTCTGTTGTTTTTTTTTCCAGGTATATGTGACCAGTGTCGGTTTCGAGAATGTCTTCACTTCCTTAAACACCAATGTCTTCAGATGGGCAGCTTGGCATGGCCTCCCAAGACTTTGTCACAGCAAGTTCAGCAGCAGGAAAGGGAAACAGCTTCAGACCATTCAGAAACTGTGCTGCCCAACAACCCTCACAGAGATAGTGGTGACCATGTTATGAACACCACTTCTCAGGGAACATCACCTATTGCACCTCCCTTAATGATGTTACCAGGGTAAATACACTCCCTTTGTTGGAATTGTTTTGTTTTTATATCCTCATTTGCTTGGGCAATCGTTTGGACTAAGTTATTAACAATCAGCAAAGAGAAAGTATTTAATATATGACATATATTAATAAACAGTAAGTTTTGTTGTTGTATTATTTTGAAATGAGATTTAATGTTTCATTTGTTAATGTAATATCACACATACATACATACCATATCAGACACAATATAAATGAATAATAAAAACTTTTCTTTGCAATGGAATAAAAGAACACATTTAGTATTGGTTTTAAAAATAAAACTCGAAATGCCTGCAATACCGTTGCCTAGACATATATTCCTGTCTATATTATACATGTATTATTTCAACACATTATGTATACTGTATATAAAAACAAATTTAGAACTTTTTTTTATCAGAGATGCTGTGGGATAAATTTTTTCAATCAAAATTAATGCAAGATTAAAATTTTTTATAAAAATTGATGCAAATTTAATTGGCACAAATTAATGAATGTATTTTTTGTATTCAAACAAAAATGTCTGTCATTTTATTCCAGTGGTAGCCAAATGCGACTCTAAAATCTATATTTGGCACTTCAGTGAGTTTCATAGAGCTCCCAAAAAGAATTAAAAATTTTTTTTTATTACTTTTGTTAACTAAATATTGTTGAATTGACTTGTGCTGCTCTTTATAGTATTATTAGTGGGCTTATGTATGTAAATAAAAGCTTTAGCATGACCCCAAATATAGTACTTGGCCCTATTCTCTAAATACCATAATAAGTCAGTTTCAAAAGTGTCTGATGTCTATAAAAATTGTTACAGCTTTATTAAGCATTGGTTTATGTGTAAATTTATTTTCTAAGACCAGTTTATTCATGTTTCAGTTCATTGATTTTTTCCTTGTTAAAAGTAAAAGCCTAGCCAGAAATTGGATCTTCACTTATATGAATACTTCTTTTTCTTGATTATACCCCCACCTGGCCACATTTTAACTAACTTCACAACCATCTCTTCTCTCCATGCAGCTCATGTTACTTATGGCTTACCCCTACACCGGACTACCTCTGTCCCAAAAAAAAATGTACACTAATTTCAAACATGTGACAATCAACAAGGCACAAGCATCAGTAGATGTTAACTAATTGTATTATTTAGGGTCAGAAAATAGAATTAAGAAAGTAAATTTTTTTTCTTTCAAGGTTATCTAGCTGATATGATTTCAAGTAAATGTTTTGTTCCACCGTTCACGTTTTCTTTCTTGGTGGTTCTGACCTTTTCTGATCAATTTCTGTAGATAGAATTGGGTTATTTACTGACATTTTCATACTGATATTTTTTCGCATCTCTAAAATAACAGCAGTCAGGTCAGAATTAATGCAGTTACGTGTTGCATTAAAAAATTTAATCGCATAATTTTTTTAACGTAATAAACACATTTTAATGGCAATTAATCACCAGCCATATTTTTTATTTGAAAATTTCTGAGCATTTACAGAATTTTTTTTTTTTTAAATCATATTCTAAACTGCATTAATAACTGTAATGTAAACTGTATCACTCAACAGAGTCACAATCCACTGTGCTATTTTAAAATCATTTGCAGTTCAACTTCCCTCAAAGTGACCACTGAATCTGCACAGCAGTCTTCTTCTGAGGCAACCATCCATTCCTCTGATGATTTCCTTCTGGACAACCCAGACATTGGCATTGGTCAGGCTGAAGGTGGTTTGCCTATTGATAAGGGTAAAAAAAGTAGTTTTATAAAGAATAGCTTGTTTTGATTGGCACATAGTTGGCTTTTATCTTCAAATAAAACAGATTGACTTTTAATGTGATTTTCATTTCACCATATAGTCGTTAGGTTACAATTATTATTTCTATATCAAATTATGTAAATCTTTCCTATTTTTGTCTCAGAATTTATCCATTTTAAAATTGGTATCTTCATCAGTTAGGGAATGTAAATACAGCTGCGTATTGTGTTAGGCCAACATTTGGCCAATTGCAGCTCTTAGAGGCACACATGGCTCTTTGTTGAGTTTTGTTTGGCTCCCTTCATATCTGTTTTATTTTGTTTTTATTTTCATTCCTAATTCTTGTGTACATTGACTAAAGTGCAGCTCTTCTTGGGATTCTTTACTATACAAAAACGAGCAAGCTCTTACACTGACAACACATAATCCCTTTATATGCTGTGGTTACAGAAACTGATGAATCCTACATTTCATCTGTCCCAGTGGCCCTCTAAGGGCTAAGAGAAATTAACTACTACCTGCAAATTCTACACTGATGAGGTTTATAATGGAATCTGCCTATTTTTTACTTTTTAAGTTAGTTTTTTTTAAGTATGATTTTGAAAAAGTTACTGATAGCTGTTATGTTTCCAATATTTAAAGATTCATCCCTATCATTGATGAAAAAAATGTCTGGCTCTGCTCCAACTGCCAACGTTTTGAAGAAAGGGGACAAACAGAAGTCTAGCTCAACAGACAGAAAGAAAGAAGCAGACCCAAAGAAAGTAGGCAAGAAAGTTAACAGGCCAGAGGATGACAGACTTTCCAAACAAGAACACTTGGATAAAATCAAATTGGATGCATTGCTCAATGAACTGACTGTCACAGAGAACAACCTGAGGTAAGTAGACAAACCTGAGCTTGGATGTATTGCTCAATGAACTTACAATCATAAGCCAACTGAGGAGGTAGACAAACCTGAACTGGATGTATTCATAAATAAACTGACTGTCACAGAGGACAACCTGGGAGTGGAGACAAACTAGACTGGATGTATTGCCAATGAACTGACTGTCACAAGAGAACAGCCTGAGGTAAGTAGACAAACCTGAACTGGATGTATTGCTATCACTGAACTGACTGTCACAGAGAACAACCTGAGGGAAGTAGGACAAACCTGAACTGGAGGTGTGGCTCCATGAGACAGCTATCACAGAGAACAACGTTGGGTAAGATAGACAAACCCAAGTCTGTCAGCATTGTCAGATGTGTGAAGAAGGTTAGAAAAAAGTATACTCATTATCTCCAGTTTTCATTTTCTCATGAGCATGCCTGAGTTATCCTTCTTGTTTATTGCTAGTTATTAAAGTAGCTTTCAAGAGAATATCAATAAAGAATGTCTGCTTTTCGGGCTAATTTTTTCCGTATTAAATTTTAAAGCAAAGAAAGATTATCTTCTATTTCTTGAAACGCAGTGGCAGGTTTGGAGTCGACGGGAGATGGGGAAAAGCCATACTTATTATTGCACATTTTTTTGTTTCGGGCACATTTTTTTGTTTTTGGGGCTAGTGTTAGGGTTAAGGAGGAATAGGGAGAAGAAAGGGTTGAGGATAGGGTGGAATGGGTTAAGCAGACTTATATGATTGATATATAGCTCAGTGCAGGAACTGCCATGTGTTATAAGGGGCGCCACGCTGGACTAGCCCAATCCAACCCTATTCATAATAATAAGACATTTTCAAAAAAAAAAAAATAGGAAGGGGGGGAGTTCTGGGGTCGGAGCCACGCGTTCTTAAAAATGATGAATGAAAAAAACTTTTGATAGCAAATAAATATTCATAGTTTATGTGAGCTCATTTATTTATCTATTTACAGTCTATACACTCTGTTTCCACTTATTTTAATACCAGTTTAAAGGATGCTAAAACATTTTTAAACAGAAACACTCATAATCATTATATTATCTATATATATGTGTATTTATATCTATAATTTTTTTTTTCTTAATTCTAGTTTAAAGTTGCATGTGACTGATGAGCAAGTTGTAGACCAACATGCTTACCTGGCTCAGTTGAAACAGCTTCAGGCAGATCCAGAACTGATCTCAAAGGAGTTACTTGTTGAGAAACATTTGTTGAAGAGACAGGTGATGTTAAGTCAGTCATGCCAAAATTGATTTTTATATTTTATGTAAAATATGAAGTATTTGTGAATGGAAGAGATAGCTGTGAAAAATTTGGGTAATGACAGTTAAATTGGAGTGATTTGATATTTTGAAGTTTATGTAACAGCTTTTAGCATGCATGTTGTTCATTGTTATATCCAGTTATAGTAAATCTTTCCTAAAACTGTCACATTCTCAGCACCACCTAGTTATTCACATGTAACAGTCAACAAGTCCTTACAAGTATATGACATAACAATCTGAATAAACAAAAAAATAATTAATGAATATGATACAGTATAGTGTCCAAGTTTCCACTTAGAAAACACAGTTCTAGTTTTTAAATCTCTTTCTTAAAAAATGTGTCCTCCATTTTGAGATTTGAAAAGTCAAATTTTCTTATTTGGTCTTTTCCAAGCTGATCCATTAGATATGATAGTTCTTGTTCAGATGTTTAAATCATTTTATTAGATGAAGTTAGATCCACAAATTTATTCTTCGGGTAAAATGTATAAAATGTAATTGTCATCATATCAACATAATTACATTATGCAATTTGAAAAATGTTTTTTATTATTCATGTGTATTTTTTTTACTGTATTACATTTGCAAGGAATAAAATTTTTCCTTAATTTGTCATTGCAACCTTTATGAATTATGTTTGTCATTCTTCTTATTATAAAAAAAAAATTAATCAATTTTTGTGTCTTTTCATTGGAAAGTGTTGGTCACATCATTACAAAAAATAACTAAAACTGAGAACTGTGAAAGATATTTAATTTTTTTTTATAACATTTTTTCTAGATTCTAATATTTCCTAACTTTTTTTTTATATAAATTATACAGGCAAAATTTCGTGAAAAATTAAGTCAAGTCGTTCTTCAGAAAAGTAAATTGGAACGTTCAAGAAATCAAGATGTGACTTCTGCAGCTAACAGTATTTCTTCCAAAGTGTCCATGGATGAATTATCTGGCACATTCAAACAAAACAAGGGACCAGTGAACACCAAACTAGTCTATGACTTACTCAGAGCTGAGGAAAAGGGTGGGAAGGTAAATGATGAATTTAAATAAAATCAGTCAAACATATCAGGATCAAACTAAGACAAGAAAATTCACTACTGCAACATTTTTCTCACAGGCACCACAACTTTTCTTAGCCAACTTTTTATGCTGCATCTCTATCGATTAAATCTATTGTCATAGCTTGATATTTTAGCCAAATATAATTTTCTTATACTTTATCGACTTCACAAGAAATGAAATATATTTACATCAATAAATTCATTAGTAAATATGAAATTATTATAACAAACATGCTAAGGTTGAGAAATAAGGATTGTCTCTGACAACATAAAAAAAGTAATAAATTCTCTAGCTGAATTCATCAATAATAAAAAAACGACTACACATTTCAAAATATATTTAAAATATAATACGAATATATTATAAACAACGTATTAAAATTTCAAACAATTAAAATTAATAATGAAAAAGTTATAAAAAAATGAAAACATTTTGTGGGTAAGTAGTCGTCAGTCCACTTGCATTATCCTATAAAATTAAAAAAATTTGTACTCAAACCTTCAAAAGATATAAATTTAAATCATTTTCTGTATCCATTTTTTTTAATATAAATGAAAGTACTGGATGTTCTATATATAAATGCAGGAAATTATTAGTTTATAATTTAACTTTATTACTTAGTAGTCTATCTGAAAAGCCAAATGCATTTTATGGTCAATAGTGAAAACACCTTTAAATTTTAAAAAATTTTCTGCGCAAGCGCAGCTTTATAGTTTCCATGCACATTATTTTGTTGACATTTTTTTGTTAAAAGACAGATACTTATCAAAGGTCCATTTGACTATTTATTTGCAATTTATTCTCTAAAATTTCTGAGTACATTTAGTAACAAGTACTTTCATAATACTAAAATTGCACATATGCTAGATTTTCTACCATCTGCTATTAATTGTTTTTTTTTGTGTTTTTATTTTCAATTGTCTTTATCCACAACATATTTACAAGAGTTATTGTTCTTTGATTATTTTTAACTTGATGAATATATATTAAAATGGGACTGATCATGTCATATTCATTATTCTAGTATAAATATTAACCCACAAATTCCAGGTCCTATGCATTTGGTTATAACATGACAAAAACCTTTAAATAAATATATTGTTAAATTCTTTAGGAAATAAAACCACAAAACAGGACAATTCTACACCAAAATCCTGCAGACTTAATAAAATACAATCAATATTAAATACAAATCAAGTAACCATTTTTATTTACAATGTATAAATGCAGTCTAGCACTCTACCACTCTGCTACCCTGACGCTAATGTTTACTATGAATAAGTCATATGTTTCAAATAAAATAAATACATTTTTATCATCTTTTTTCTCATATTGATATATATAAATAGTATTAAGTAGCCTTTCATCGATTGGGAAAAAGTTCTGTAATTTCCAACTCTGTCTATGCAGTCATAGTCTATGATGTGGTTATATCTCTAAGATTAAATTTTACTATGCTTGGGATACAATGAGTATTTCAAATAGGTCTTTTTGATAAAAGGTATCTAGATAAAGAACACATTCGGTTTAATTGTCAATGTGCTCTGGATCCGTGTTGTAACAGATGGATTATTCATTCTGATAATGAATTTTTTTTTTCAAACATATATTTGGTAGGAAACAGCCAAAGGGGAGAAAGATGCGCTTGACAAGCTCAAAAGTACTGGCATCCAAAAGAAGCAGCCACACTGGAGAAGCTCCAAGAGCTGGAAGCACATTTTGAGAAGATGTCTCAGAAACCAAAAGAAACTGAGCTGGGTCTGGAGATGCCATTAAAGCTCTCTCCCTAAGGAGATTGACAAAATGGAAAGCAACCAGCCCTCTTTGTATCACCCGTTGAGGCAGAACTATGACAGTGAAGCAGATGATTTTCTTCGCAGCCACAGTCCAGTGGCTGGAGGACAGGAATGGATCCAGGTCCAAAGATATTGTGCTGTCTTCTTCCAGTGATGTTGATGCATCTGATATGCATGTCAAAAGCGTCTTCAAGAGTACTTGTGGACCAGGTTCTTAACGTGGCCTTCATTGACAAATTTGCCTCTGATGTCAGGTAAGGTCGACACCAGGTCACCTTCGAACAGGAGTCACGTTAGAGCCGGTCCCAGCCAGCCCATTTACCACCAGGGAGGGTGCACAGGATATCATCATCGGCAATATTTCCCCTGGCTATGAGGGAAGTGATGCCCATGGAGGTCAAATCTCTACACGATCCCAGGCACAGCCACAAGTCTCGCCATGGATGACAGGCCCTACTGAGTCCAGCTCTTTGGTCACGCCAGAGAAGAACAACATTGAGGACACTGTACAGCACCAAGAACGTCAACAACAGCACTGGATGCCAGGAGAATCAGCAGCAGGTGTTCTAAAAGTCTGGACAGGAAGTTCTTCAGCAAATACTGACGGACCTCTGGGAGAAATCACAACAATTCCAACAGCCTGTGTGTATCCTTCTGAGAAGTTTGTGTCCTCAATGCAGACTGTCGATCCCCTGACCAGCTCAATTGCTGATGTGGACTTTGCTCACTCTACTTGTTGGCATATTGAGATCCCCACATGTATCATTGGGAAACTTTTAATGTCATCATATACAGTTGTCCAGAAAATCCTTATCACTCTGTTCATTTTAATTCCCTGTATTTCAGAAAACAACCACTGCATTCATAAAATTAATACCATTGTGAAGAAGTTTGCTCGTGACATGGAATGTCATAGGATTCATTACAGGCCAGAGTCATGCCCTGGCCATCTGTATAAGTGCTAATCATGAAACAGGCTGTGATGTTTGGCTTCCATTGGCTCTGTTTCTTATCAAAAGCATCAACATGTTGACTGATCCTGATGAAAGAAAAATAAGTGTTTCTTCTTCAATGTTTGACTGTGCCCTGTCCCATGTGTTTGATTACAACTGTGTCATACTGCTCCTGTCAGATAAATATGTATGAAGTAGGTACAAGAATCGTTAGTCCCACTATGCAATGTGACGTAGAGCTGCTTTCACCATTTCAATATGTAGACAAGGTAAGCAAGTATCATGTGAGTTGACTTTTTTTTTTTTACTATTCTTTTATTGTATCAAATTTTTTTTCATGATTGAGAATTCCACATACAAATGATGTGTTTTTTCCCCTAGATATCTCCATTGAAAGTGATGTAAGGTTTGAATTTATTGAACTTGGCAAGTCACAGATCAACTTTTATTTATCTGGTGACTTTACTATCAGGTAAAAAAAAGACTTTCATAAAAAAGAATAAAAAAATATAATAAAGTTTGCTAAATTCAACTTTTGGGGTGCAAACCAGTTGCTGTTGTAAAACTTTTCGAAACTATATTTAAAAATTCAACTGTTGCATTAGAGTGTAAAGAATTCCTTTTACCAAAATAGCTGTACCCAGGCTAAGCCCACTTCAAGAGTACTGAGAAAGCACTCATTTCTAATTCAGTCCTATTTATAAATACATTGCTTGTTGAAATATATTATACAATATTTTTTTGTTTTTTCATTATTTGTGTACATGTTGCCTGGTTTTGCAGACTCTTTATGAAAATTATTTTTAAAAAAAGTACTGTGAAAAAAAATATTAGTTTGCATTCTTAATACGGATACAAAAGAATAATCTTCATGTAATAACGATTTTACAATACTGTTTTATTTATAACAAAAATTCTGATGAAATATTACTTTGAAGTTTTTTTTAAACTGATGAAATGCTAGCACTCGATGCCTTTTGATTTACCTCCCATGGTTTTTAAAAAAGTAAAGTTTATTAAAGAAATAATAATACCAATCGATTGATTAAATATTTTTTTTAATATAACTGGAACATGTCGAGAAATTTCAAGGCAATCGATGAAGAACTTTCGGAGTGATGATGCTATGACATACATCCTATCCTATTTATGTTTTTATTTGTGTAGATTATTGAATTCATATATGTTAGTTAACTCATTCTCCAACACCATTTACCATCTATGACAACAACCTTTCACGCCCCTGTCATAACTTAATATTTTAACAAAACATAGATTTTTTTACGTCAACTTAAACTGACATGAAACATCTTCAAATTGATATGATTATAATTAGTGAAAATAAAGCAATTATAACAAAAATTAGCTCAAGTTTAGCCATTTGTTTATGACTGTTGGTTATGCCATCAATAATTTTAGGAAAACCAGATATAATGAATTAGAAGAAGTGGTGTTTTGCATCGAACATATTTTTATAAATGATAATTTGCATTAATATTTGTATGATCTAATGAATTATTTTTTTGCTTTTTAGTACATTTTAGTAAGAAACTAATAAAAATAAATGTATATGCAAATATATTATATTACATGACTTTCTTTTACCAGGCATTTCTGTGGGATATATTACCTATGTTAATAGAGACCTGAACATACATTTTTTCTGCAAGGGTTAATTCATTTTTTATGAAAATTACATTAAAAACTAGTCTTCAAAAAAAAATTATTAGGTTTCAATAAATATCTTTTTCTGAATATATATTTGCAAGTTGTACTTTAAATCAGTATACTATTGCATTTTGGCTATGCTTGTGGATCATCGTACATGTAATTATATATTGCTCATAAAATTATTTAAGTTCTTTTTTTCTTTAATAAATGTATCTTTTTTTTACAGCCAGAAGGTCTTTTGGTCTAAAGACAAGTTTCGAGAAATACTGGATGATACAGATTCCATTCAGCAATTTATTTATAATTGCTCCACTTTAACTGAATGACCAGAAACCTGGGGATGTAAATGACATACCAAGATTATTGGAAAGAAAACTCTGATGCCTGCAGTTGCTTATGAAATGGTGACACTTGATAAAAAAAACCCTGTCGGGCAGTCTGCGGGATTATTCCAAATACATTGGGCCGAAGTTTGTTACTAGCTCAATAAGTCGACCTATAGCTCATGTCTTTACTTTACAACAAAGGCATTTACTAAGTTGAGTCTGATTTAAGATAAAAAAGAAATACTTTAATGAAATTCCTTAATGGAAATGTTCACTGCATTTATTGTGTGACATGTGAACTGAGCTGTGTTTCATTTATCATTAAAATAAAAAAAGCTGGAACTTAGAAATCTTAATTTTCCTTAGTGATGATGTATATCCGGCTGTGACAGATAAAACTTTTGAAGAGTCACAAAACTGATGAAGGCTGCTGTTAATGTCACCTAGGCTCCGTTTATATTTTCATCAGTATTTTTTTTTTTAATTTTATTGTAAATCGCAATTACAGGAGGATTTATTAATATTTATGATACCCCATTATTTATTGTTATAACTGCATTTTATTTATGTTTATAAAAATCAAATATTGTGGGTATAGTGATGCATCCGTTGAATGTTTACCTTCTATTGCTTTTCTTTTTAAATATTTCAACGAAGTCAAATAAATGTATTGGAAAGTGGTGCATAAACTCTGTCTAATAATGTTAGGCTAAAATAAAAAAAAAACGTAAATGATTTACATTTGTTGTACCCCTGTAGTTATACAGATTTAACATTTGTTCTCTCATTTAACATATAAGAACATTTTTGAATTTAGTAGACACTTTGTTAAGTAATGAAATCTCACATGTTAACTTTCCCCCATTACTATATTTTGTAAATCTCACATGTTAACTTTCTAAAACTACTATATTTAATAAATCTCACATGTTAACTTTCTAAAACTACTATATTTAATAAATCTCATATTTTAACTTTCTAAAACTACTTTATGTTAATATGTCTAAATAGTTGCATTATTTGAATTTTTTTTATATATACTCTTTTTGACTAGGATTTTCAGATGGTTAGCTCTTGGCATTATGAGAAACAAATTACGAAAGTGAAGCTGTAGTAAAAAAATTAATTTTTTTAGTATTAACTATTTACCACAAAAAAAAGTTTATTTCTTCATACCAAAATCAATTGTGTCAGCTTGTTATGTATAATATTTTTTAAAGAAAGTTCTCCAGTTCAACAATATAATTGATATTTGTTTTTAAATATATATATATATGGTGCCATTTAATCCAAGTATATCTTGGTAAGATATAAGTCTTGATATTTTTGTATTTTTTTTATAGTAACTAATTTTGTATGGCACATAAAATTAAATAAAATTATCTGTTGTAAAAATGTATACACTTATTACAGATTAAAATTTTAAATATAGTATTTTACCCAGTTCATTGGTTTCTCTGTTTTTTATTTTGGCTGTATTAATCTGGAAAGAATTATTAAAACACATATAAAACTGAAAATCAGGAATATTAGATTAATTCTTTTGTAACATTTCACATGATTTTGATATTGTTGTGAACCTTTCTATAGGTATAAAATCACTTAAAATAGATGGTTTATAATAACTTTTTTTTTTGAAGTTACAAATAGCTTTGTGGTCATATCTACTCCTTTCAATTGGTGCATCAAACTTTATTACTTTTTAGATAATTTTATTAATGAAGTTAAATATTTAGAGGGAAAAACCTTTTTTCTTTAAAAAAAAAAATCCATAGGTTTTGATTTGTGTGAAATCTATTTTGTGACTCATCATATTGAGTAATGTGACCTTTAATAACTCTGATTACATCTTACAATATCCAGAAACTATATCCATTGGTTGTTGTTGGTGTGGAAAATACTTGTCTCTGCATAGTAGTAGCTTCCAGTGTAAGTTTAAAGGGTCCAGTAAATATCTCACCATCATTTCAGTAACATTACACTTCTAATACCCCAGCCCTTGTACCATACCAGCCCTTGAAAAGACTATACAACTTTTATTACAAGATATAAAAATGCTTAGGGAACCTTAAATTGAATCTAAAACATGTCATTTTTTTCTTTTAATGTTTTTAAATAAATAATAATAAATATACAGTAACATAAAAGTTAAAATAATAACTTGTTAACATTTCATTCATAATAATACATGTATCTGGATAAGACACCACATTGCTCATGATAAATAAACTTAGTATAATATATGTGAATTGGAGGAGCATGGTCCCATGGGCTCCAGAGGTAAAGGCACTTAAACATAACCGTTCTTTAAGGTTTTTTCCAAGGGCTCCTAATTCAATGTACCTGTTAGAGCATCAAACTCAATTGGGGGGGGGACTAGGTGGTGGTATTGTTGGCTTATTCATTAGAAAAAGCTGTGCATCTGAATATCACCATGGCTACACACAATCATTCCATACTGTACAGATATGCCTTAATGGTGCTTGTATGTGATCCCGCACAGGCGTGCATAGGGTGGAGGGAGGGGATCCAAATTCAGAAATCCCCCAAGACTACAGCTGGGGAAGGGTCCCCAAAAATTATTTTTACATTAAATATTAAATTGCATTATCGTGTCATGATCATGAATGAGGTAATCACGGGGGCCCCTAAAGAGGCCATGCCCCACGGGCCCTCTGGAAATCCCTAGGTTCCGTAGTGATCTGACAGATAAAAGACATAAACATGTACTGTGACCGGTTGTCAGACAGACAAAGATCACTTTATGTAAAAAGTAGTGAAGCACAACTAAAGAACTGATCATTTGATATAAATATTTCATATAAATAGCAGTGAAGCACTTTACTAAAGATCAAACATTTAATTGTGTGAAGTCTTTTAACCAAAATCTTCAGCTCAACTAAAGATGTAGTTCAACATTAGTAGTAATGTAACACATTAGATGTATTTGATTGTAGAATTAAACACCGAGTTTCAAGTACATTTTTCATTCATATTTCAACAAGTTTTTTACTTTAACAAACTCAACATGTTTTTTTTTTCTTTTAAAGATATTGCAAAAATATGTTTATCTAGTCATTAAACATCCAAATAATTATATCATCAATATTTCTGAGCGTTTCTGCTGAAATGTCATTGGAATATTTAGCAATATCATTATTTGTCAGTGCTACGATAATGTTATTCTGTTTTATGATTTAAAAATGACAGTCAGTCGTATCATGCGTGAAAATTTTACAGCAGGCGCCAGGCATTCTACAACAGGGCCAGGCAACTGCATGAAGGCTGAGTAATACATTAAGCAGAGGGGCCAGACAAACAGCTGGGGGGGCGGCCTGCCCACCATACCCTTGCGGGCCTGGTCCCAGTCCGCATAATCAAAAGATGATTCTGTGGCCGTAGGGTTGTGCTTTGGCAAGATGTAAGCAGATTATGGGCTCAATTCCAGCATTGCCTAGTGACCGCTCACCCAGCTGAGCCGCGTTAAACATGGGCCTTTTTATCAGGGCTCGATTTACCGCCGGGGATATCCCCGGCACTGAGACCTGTCATCCCCGGCTCTGCTTTGGCTAATATATCCCAGCCGGGGATGAAAATATAGACATTTACGCCCGGCTCTGCAGAAATTTTCATCCCCGGCACTGGTTTTTCCTTAAATCGACTTTGCTCCCTATCCCTTTATAGCTCTTTCAGCCTTTGCCACATATAATGGTGGCATCAGAGCAAAAAAATCAAAATATCATTTATTTTTTTTTTTGGTCGTTCAGTTTCATACCAAAGTTTCCATATTTGTAGTTTCGTCTGAGTGCATTGAACTCAAGCCCGTGTCAGAAGAATTGGAATCGTTGTTGTCTTCGATTTTAGTCCTACCCAGCGTGCCATCGGGCACACCCACCGCGATGTCTCCTGTTACCATAGCTACGGTGAGTCGACGCTTTGCGAATCAACATTACACTGTTTCTGTGATTGCTGTCAGCAGGAATGTCCTTCGGACGACAGTGTTGACCCTGTAAAATGACCCCTTGGGTTGTTAAACATTTTTTGAGGCGCATGCGTCAGTGCTGAAATGCCTCTTTTGTTTCAACACTCATCGCTTCACTCGGAGAAATACCATTGTCGGGTACAAAGCTGCGCGTTGGTCGATTCCATTACTCACCACAAGCTGTTTGAGTGTCATACCATTCAAACCGTAATGTGAGTGGCTTTCTCTTCAACATTTGAAACGTCATGAAAACTACGGTGATTTCCCTTGCCTTGTTAATTTTTCTGTCATGAGTTTCATGAAATTGTGATTCATTTCAAAGTAAAATGAACAGATTTACCTTCATGAGGTCGACTAGAATATTCTGTATTATACTGAACATCCCCATTTGAAATTTTAAACAATTTTTCCGTTCGTAATATCAGAGGCTGGTAATTGCAGAATTAGAGAGATTATTTTTAGGAATGGCCGGTTCCTGACTTTGGTTTTCTGTTGATTTGTTAATTTTACTGGTATTTATATGGTACAGCGCCCCTCGACTTGAATTATCAAAGCTTACGGAAGAGTTTTTGAAACTAAGGTTGTGACCTACTTTGATTAGAGCCTCCAGAGATATGCGTAGATATGTCCCGCGGAGTTTCCGCACTACCGCGTCTCAACTCTGGACAAATGCAGATCAGGGAGAGAGCCCCGCCAATTCGACAGCGGGTTACGCTCTCGTCGTCCAGAGGCGGCGCTATATGGGAAGGGGACCCGTCGTCGGACCATAAGTGAGAGTCGGGGCGATTCCTATAACATTAGGATAAAACTTTTTTGGACGGGATATGACGTGATGTTGAGCTCATTATCATGGGCGTGTCTGTAGGAGGACTTTTATGGCGAAAACCGTGATCGGAATTGAATGCGACGGATCTGTCTGTGAATGTATTACTAGAAGAACAACTGCTAAAGACTAGACACAGTCGCTACGTTCAAGTGTTGTTCGTTGCCCGATGCAAGTTTTGTTTTGCCGCAGAGTTTCTGTACGGAAACACTTCTCGTGTATCGCTGGGGTTGGGTGGGTCCCCAGAGTTGATTGACGTGCAGACCCCACCCACGCCCAGGGCCGTTCAACTTTTGATTGATGGGCCAGGTTATCAACGTCCCTGGCGTTTGATGGCGAGCCGCCAACAGCTCGCTGACCTGTCTGTGATGTAACCAGGACGAACGCAATGCGTGGTCACAGCTGACGCTGATTCTCCGACCCGCGCGCTCAGAACTGGCCCCGGTCCAGCGTCTCTGTTTACAACACTGGCCTGTAGAGCACGCTTGTCATTGTTTTGGCTCCGTTTTTTGTGGCTCGCTAATGCCGTGAATAGAAACAAATGACCCTGTTGTGGACAGGAACAGTGAATCTTTTATCTCGCGCAATAAATTGTAGCAGAATGTTGTCTCTCCCCGGACCGGCCTCCCTAACGGTCAATATTCTATTGTTGACATTATTAGCCTGGACGAGGTTGTTCCCCTTATTTGTTTTCTCAGATGGTCAAGGAATTTTGTGAATCTGTTGAGGGTCGCTCGATTTGTTCCTAAATATCTCGTAGCTGCGATGGGTCATGGCGCTGCTGACACATTAATGAGTGGTATTTTTTGACCAATTTTTGCGTCTGCCGGAGACTTATTCCCCCTTGTTCGTTAAAATGTCGTGTGATGACGTCATCAAAGCTAACTCACTTCGCCGAGTGTTATCTTTCGGAAATACTTTATCCAGTAGTTCGTCTTTAGTATACCATGAGTTTTCAAACCTTGTGTCGTATTTCGCATTTATTACTGTGTTGTATGTGGCTAGGAAGTGATGTGTTTCAAGTCCATATTGGTTTACCAGATGCATGTCGTAATCCCTGCTAGCGGTCAGCCTGTCCTGGCTGCTACTGCTGGCATGTTCCTGTCTTAATCCCGATTTTTGATCTGGTCTGTGGTGTCCA
>JAGDYQ010000269.1:658175-736687 GCA_021962125.1 Bulinus truncatus
TTAAAAACAGATTAGTTTCAATTTTCCGTTTTTATATGGCATAGAACAGAGTTGGGAAACATAATCCTGAATAATAATATGTCATATATTTGTCATTTTTTTATTTGTCATAAATTACAAGAGGTATTAATTGGTGCTCACATTTTTATAAATGCATTAAGCTAATGTTTTTATGTTTTATTTTAATGAATTTCTGTACCTGTATTAACGTGATCCTCTACTAACAAATTTTTACGTGATCCTCTACCAACAAACTTTTTAACGTGATCCTCTACCAACAAACTTTGACGTGATCCTCTACCAACAAGCTTTGACGTGATCCTCTACCAACAAACATTTTAACGTGATCCTCTACCAACAAACATTTTAACGTGATCCTCTACTAACAAATTTTGACGTGATCCTCTACCAACAAACTTTTTAACGTGATCCCTCTACCAACAAATTTTGACGTGATCCTCTACCAACAAACTTTTTAACGTGATCCCTCTACCAACAAACTTTGACGTGATCTTCTACCAACAAACTTTGACGTGATCCTCTACCAACAAACATTTTAACGTGATCCTCTACCAACAAACATTTTAACGTGATCCTCTACCAACAAACATTTTAACGTGATCCTCTACCAACAAACTTTGACGTGATCCTCTACCAACAAACTTTGACGTGATCCTCTACCAACAAACATTTGAACGTGATCCTCTACCAACAAACTTTTTAACGTGATCCTCTACCAACAAACTTTGACGTGATCCTCTACCAACAAACTTTGACGTGATCCTCTACCAACAAACTTTTTAACGTGATCCTCTACCAACAAACATTTTAAAGTGATCCTCTACCAACAAACTTTGACGTGATCTTCTACCAACAAACTTTGACGTGATCCTCTACCAACAAACTTTGACGTGATCCTCTACCAACAAACATTTGAACGTGATCCTCTACCAACAAACATTTTAACGTGATCCTCTACCAACAAACATTTTAACGTGATCCTCTACCAACAAACTTTGGCGTGATCCTCTACCAACAAACTTTGACGTGATCCTCTACCAACAAACATTTTAACGTGATCCTCTACCAACAAACTTTTTAACGTGATCCTCTACCAACAAACATTTTAACGTGATCCTCTACCAACAAACTTTGGCGTGATCCTCTACCAACAAACTTTGACGTGATCCTCTACCAACAAACATTTGAACGTGATCCTCTACCAACAAACTTTGACGTGATCTTCTACCAACAAACTTTGACGTGATCCTCTACCAACAAACTTTGACGTGATCCTCTACCAACAAACTTTGACGTTAATTTTTCCCAAATTTTTTTTTTTAAGTTTGCATTACTTCAAATTTCCATACATAATCCGTATGAAAAGGACTTAACAGGTCTGCCACCAGCAAATCTTCGATCTCTGATAATCTCAATCATAACATTCCACGACACATTTCTAATTAGTTCCACGACACATTTTCTCTACCCATCGGTGATCTCCTCCATCCCACCCCCACCCCCCACATCCCTTGCGGTCTTTCAGTATTACACACTCCAACACTAGCGAGTACAACAACACACTGACTAATCTCAAAACACATCATACACACAAACACAGAGAACATAATTACCAATGCTGCTATTAGAATCGCTTACGGAAACACACACACACACACACACACACATACAAACATACTTATTAGTTTCATGTACACACATTCATGATCCTGAATGTACATTATCAATGCCGAACCTAGCGATTTGGGGGCACTGGGGGGTGGGGGGCTTGGCCTCATTGGGCACCCCCCTCACGCTGGAGCTAGGGTGACTTTCGAATTCGGATACCCTAGGTACGCCTCTGTGCATTACGCATACCTGGGTATCATGATCGTGTTGTATATTTACTCACAAAGATGCGGATCTCCGCACTGGCACTCCCTATTGGTTTTGTTTTTCCTCCTTTAAAATAACGTTATAAATTTCTGTAGCTCCCGCCCCCCCCTTACGGTGCCGCCCCTGATGTATTATAATCAGGCCCGTAGCGTGGGGGGGTGCGGCCCCCCTGCGTTTTGTCTGCCCCCCCCCACCTACTTATTTGTTCTTCTTAGTAAAATGTATTACCTGCCCCCCTGCTATGGCCTGGCCCATGCTGTAGAATGCCTGGCCCCTGCTGTAGAATGCCTGGCCCCTGCTGTAGAATGCCTGGCCCCTGCTGTAGAATTTTCACGTTACGGGGCTGATTATAATGGTATATAAGAAAAGCAATCTTATTATTGTATCTGCATGTATGCACATAAACACGTATCTTCTCTGTTTATCTTACAGGTTTATACAACATGTTTTTAACGGTTCATTACCTCGATCCGAGCAAAGATAACCGATAGACTTGACTTTTTTATTTTCTCACTTACCTTCATATTTTGTTCGCTCTTTTTTTTTTATCATTGCTGCATTTTTTTTTACCTTCTGCCCTGTAAAGACGCAGAAAAACAATATTATCTTCTCTGACTTTTTCTATTTGAGAACAGAACAAAAAAAATGTGTGTCTGTGTAGTACGGGTGAACCCGATATTTATTGATATGCAGTAGTGAGAAACATCCTAAGGCCGTGTTGCTGATTTTTTTATTTTAATTTGTTTCGGAAACATATTTAATGAAAGTTATTTTTATCCACATATTTAATTATGTTGGTGGTTTGTCAACTTTACTAGTATTATGGCGCAATACTGTTATATTACTATGTTGGTGGTTTGTCAACTCTACTAGTATTCTGGCACAATACTGTTATATTACTATGTTTGCCGTTTGTCAACTCTATTAGTATTATGGCGCAATACTGTTATATTACTATGTTGGTCGTTTGTCGACTCTACTAGTATTCTGGCACAATACTGTTATATTACTATGTTGGTCGTTTGTCAACTCTATTTGTATTCTGGCACAATACTGTTATATTACTATGTTGGTCGTTTGTCAACTCTATTTGTATTCTGGCACAATACTGTTATATTACTATGTTGGTCGTTTGTCAACTCTATTTGTATTCTGGCACAATACTGTTATATTACTATGTTGGTCTTTTGTCAACTCTACTTGTATTCTGGCACAATACTGTTATATTATTATGTAGCGGAATTAAAAACAACAACATGAAATCACAGAAGAAATAGGCATTTAGTTAAAAAAAAAATGCTCAATCTCTTCACAATTGTAATAAAGAAAGTTAGAACAGCTTTGCCAGTTTATCAGAAGGGACCATTTGCGATAATAAGGAAAATTGGGACAAGAGAGAGAGAGGGGGGGGGGTTACAATCACTGCATTCTGTACTATATCTCGATGGCGAAGGTACAATACTAGTTTGTACTGGTTTTTTTTTTTGAGTTTCACAACATTCCCTGATAGTTAAAGTAGAGTCTTCTCACAGCAACTATGGCATCCTAAATTTGGGACATCATAAACCAGGACATATTAAACCCATGGTTTGTGTGTGTGTGTGGGAGGGACATCTTTAATGAGGACATCGACGTTGATATCAATACACTATTATATCGTAGAAACACAAGACCGGTAATTTGGGACGACGTCTTGTTTAAATTCATCCGTTGCTTTTACAACCCGCAAAGTGTGAAAGGCTTTACCAATTGTCCCTTGCACCCATTGTAATTGCCACTGATATAAACACACATCCTAGCAAACCCAACACCCTCACCCCCCCTCCTTCCCCACCCACTCAACCCACCCCAGTTAGTGGGAGCGTCATATTTCCTTCACTTGTAGACAATAACAACAAAGTACCCAATAGCGGCCAACATACATTCTGGTGTAAATCACCGTCCATAGAATGTCGAGATAGACAGACCCATGTATTTACTGCCTGGGGTCAGAGATTAACAATGTGGAAGACAAACAATTCTCGGTTAACAATAATTGGGGGAGGCGGAAAGGAGGGTTTGTTTCACATTGTTTACTATAATTTTTTTTTTGTTTATACATTTATTCTATTTACAAAGCAACATTGTAATTGTGCAAGCAGTAGCAGTGGAGACAATGTAAGACCGTGGGTACATTATTGAGACAGAAGGTAATTGGATGTGACACCTGATAAGAAAGACTCGCAATAAAGACATATGTAAAGTATATTAACTATTAAAAGAATGGGCGAAAGGGTGATCTAAGTCTTACTTATGACTGACATCCAATCAAGTATTCATGAAAAAGTCTTTAGGTATCAAGGTAGATAGTTATCTTGATATAACGAGGTATCAAGGTAGATAGTTATCTTGATATAACGAGGTATCAAGGTAGATAGTTATGTTAATATAACGATGTATCAAGGTAGATAGTTATGTTAATATAACGAGGTATCAAGGTAGATAGTTATGTTAATATAACGAGGTATCAAGGTAGATAGTTATGTTAATATAACGAGGTATCAAGGTAGATAGTTATGTTAATATAACGAGGTATCAAGGTAGATAGTTATCTTGATATAACGAGGTATCAATGTAGATAGTTATCTTGATATAACGAGGTATCAAGGTAGATAGTTATGTTAATATAACGATGTATCAAGGTAGATAGTTATCTTGATATAACGAGGTATCAAGGTAGATAGTTATGTTAATATAACGATGTATCAAGGTAGATAGTTATGTTAATATAACGAGGTATCAAGGTAGATAGTTATCTTAATATAACGATAGCAGGGCCGTTCACAGGTTTGGTGAATTCTGCGATCGTTCAAGGTCCACACAGACAGATAGCTCCCTTAAGACACAAATCTTATACAATCTGATAATATAGGGGGCCCCAAGAGGTACTTTTGTTTAGAACCCTAAATTATCGCTTGCAACCTTAACTAGACTGGTGTAACTCTATGTGTGGCGGCGAGATAATTCGCCCCGGGTGGCACTTATTTATTGCCCCCCCGCCCCCCAAGAGGGCGTCATCTGTCTTAGTGACGCCACGATGTCTCCCCAACCCAAACAAAAACAACTTTAGAAAATACTCTAGACTCTGCAATCAGTTAATAGATCGTTGTTTTCTTTTGTGTGTGTGTGTTTGAAGTGAAAGATGTGGGAGTGGAAGGGGTGCAATCACCGAGTGGCTAAACTTCACTTAATGGACGACTTAGTTCTTCAAGTAGACTTACAGAAGGATGTGATCGGCATTGTAGTGTGAATCCCTGACATAACGGGTCACTGACGACGGTCGGTGGATGGAGGCAGACGAAAGGAGATAATTAAATGAGCTGGTGAGATGGACTGAAGATGAAAAGAACCCGTTGCGATGACTGTTAACGAAGTACCGTTTAAAGACAAGATCAGACACAGAGTCCAAAAGACTTACTTAAAAAAAGAACATTCAGTAGATTATACTTTCCGTAGCGCTTAATGAAGTGACTGCACTCAGCCAAAGGCGATGCTTTAAACGGAGATAATTTTAACTGTTCTATCTATCTATCTATCTATCTATCTATCTATCTATCTATCTATCTATCTATCTATCTATCTATCTATCTATCTATCTATCTATCTATCTATCTATCTATCTATCTATCTATCTATCTATCTATCTATCTATCTATCTATCTATCTGTCTGTCTGTCTTGTTGTTTGTCTTACTTTCTGTATACATGTCTATCTATCTGGTTGTCTGTATGTTTAACGAACATATCATATCTTTTATATGTGCCGCCCCCCCCCCCCCCTTTTAGAATTTTTTTAACACGCGCATTGTTATCAAATTTTCAAACTCCATTCCATAGCAAGTTTCTGAAGTTCCTTAAGTGCATTGTTCTATTAGAACATCTGAAACCCACCGAATGTCTTCACAATTCTGAAAGAACAATTACACATTAAATCCAGGTCATGGCTGGACGAGAAGGTCGAGTTATACCCCTTGTGTATAAACATCAAGATGACTTAATGCCCCTTGTGTACAAACATCAAGATGGCTTAATGTCCCTTGTGTACAAACATCAAGATGGCTTAATGTCCCTTGTGTACAAACATAAAGATGGCTTAATGTCCCTTGTGTACAAACATCAAGATGGCTTAATGTCCCTTGTGTACAAACATCAAGATGGCTTAATGTCCCTTGTGTACAAACATCAAGATGGCTTAATGTCCCTTGTGTACAAACATCAAGATGGCTTAATGTCCCTTGTGTACAAACATCAAGATGGCTTAATGTCCCTTGTGTACAAACATCAAGATGGCTTAATGTCCCATGTGTACAAACATCAAGATGGCTTAATGTAAAGTTATTAAGTCAAAAACAGTCACGTACGGTCTGGCTAATTAGTTAGTCTGAAATCCTGATTAAAATGTCCAACATCCACTTGATCCAAGAGATTCAGTTACGTAAACGAGTGCGTGGTGGGGTGGCTGGGTTTTTAAAAAAGCCATGCGGGGAACAATATTTTCTCCTTTGACGGCCGTAATAAGGACTTTAATTTTAGACACGGACGTACTTAGTTTTCACCGTTAATGTGTCTACAGTGATGTGACAGCCTGTGTCTACAGTAATGTGACAGCCTGTGTGTACAGTGATGTGACAGCCTGTGTGTACAGTAATGTGACAGCCTGTGTCTACAGTAATGTGACAGCCTGTGCCTACAGTAATGTGACAGCCTGTGTGTACAGTGATGTGACAGCCTGTGTGTACAGTAATGTGACAGCCTGTGTCTACAGTAATGTGACAGCCTGTGCCTACAGTAATGTGACAGCCTGTGTCTACAGTAATGTGACAGCCTGTGCCTACAGTAATGTGACTGCCTGTGCCTACAGTGATGTGACAGCCTGTGTGTACAGTGATGTGACAGCCTGTGTGTACAGTAATGTGACAGCCTGTGCCTACAGTGATGTGACAGCCTGTGTCTACAGTAATGTGACAGACTGTGCCTACAGTAATGTGACAGCCTGTGCCTACAGTGATGTGACAGCCTGTGTGTACAGTGATGTGACAGCCTGTGTGTACAGTAATGTGACAGCCTGTGTCTACAGTAATGTGACAGACTGTGCCTACAGTAATGTGACAGCCTGTGCCTACAGTGATGTGACAGCCTGTGCGTACAGTGATGTGACAGCCTGTGTGTACAGTAATGTGACAGCCTGTGTCTACAGTAATGTGACAGCCTGTGCCTACAGTAATGTGACAGCCTGTGCCTACAGTAATGTGACAGCCTGTGCCTACAGTAATGTGACAGCCTGTGCCTACAGTAATGTGACAGCCTGTGCCTACAGTAATGTGACAGCCTGTGCCTACAGTAATGTGACAGCCTGTGCCTACAGTAATGTGACAGCCTGTGTCTGTCAGTGTGACTATCTGGTGCCTGTCTTTGCACTTCTCATTTCCCCCATTGATTCGCGACTATATGTGTTACAAACCTTTCTACTACTAAACAAATATTTACATCACCAACAGTTGTGTCCACAAACTACTATTCTGTAAATAAATCAAAGCTTTGTGGAACGTGAATTTATATCAATTAAAGAAGTCAGAGGCGTATCTAGGGTGGGGGGAGGGGGAGTACCAAATTCGAAAGTCCCCCCGGGCCTCAGCTTGAGGGGGGCTCAAAATTATTTTTTTTACATTTAATATTAAGTGCATTATTTCATGTCAAGGTGTCTAATGTTAAAATGCAGGGGCCCCCAAAGAGGCCAAGTCCCCCGGGCCCCCAAATCCCTCAGTTCGGCACTGAAAGAAGTCTTTGATATTTATAATGAAAACAAATAAAGATCAGGTGAAAAACAACTTTGCATATTAACTTTCTTTTATAAAATAAAGACTGCTTCCCTGAACAGCAGAAAACAAAATTGTAAATTGGTGCAAACCATGGAATCATAATTCTGTACTCTTTCACATGAATTAGATTTTGTTCAAATTTTTGAAACCATTTAAATTAGTTAAACAATTTGAAGAAAATATAAAAATATTGAATCCAACATAAACCCAACGTATATATTTTTTTAAGTTTTTTTTTCTGTTTTTATATAAATATATATATTTTAATACCAGGTGGAGGGGGTATGTCACGGTCTTTGTTTAGTTGAATTAGTCCACTTCAGTATACCTCAAAATTGTATTGCTCCATTAAATGTTGTTTTAGAACCGGTGAACTGTTTCTCACTAGAGACCACATTGTCCAGCTAAACAAATTGTCGTTTGTATTTTATAGTGTGATGCCTGTAAACTGGACACTCTGTGTCTCAATAGAGGTCACACTACATTGTCCATCTAAACCAATTGTCTTATGTAACCTAGAGTGTGATACCTGTAAACTGGACAAGCCATGTCTCACGAGTGGTCACATCACATACCATCAAGCTCTCCAGTCAATCACTAATCTAGTTGACAACATTCCTCTATGTTTAAGTCTGTCCACTGGTTGATCCTTTCTTCTGTTGACTTTGGCACTGACCGCACTTGTCCGCAGCTCTATGTACCCCCTCGCGCCCCCCCCCCACCAACCAAACATCTCCTCTATCCCTGTTTACTTCAACAAGTTTCATTTTTTCCCCTTCGGCTATCCCTTCATCCCTCCTTACCCCCTCCCCCCCTTCCCCGGCCATATGATTTTAACAGGTGCAGACAACAAGAGGAAGATAAATGTAAATTCTTTCATCTTGGTTGTGACCTCTGACCCAATTATACGTTTCCTGTCACAGCAATGTCGGAAGTTTCAATCCAGCCATAGGTATGCGTAACAAGATGAATAATAATCCTAACACTTGCTGGTTAACGGGCGTTATGTAATCCAGTTAAAGGATATTATGTGTCAAATGACCCTCACCACTGTCTTCTATTGACACAGTTACATGACTATAGTTAACGAAATACAACTGGTATTTTGAAATGTGAAGAATAAACAGACATTGGCATCGTTACTAGACATCTATACATTAAACATAATGTTTTACTAGATATCTGTACATTAATCAGAATGTTTTACTAAACATCTGTACATTAAACATAATGCTTTACTAGATAAATGTATATTAATCAGAATGTTTTACTAGACATGTACTGTACAGAATGTTTTACCAGACATATATACAATGAACAGAATGTTTGACTAGACATATATACATTAGTTTTACTCACTATCTTAGAGGGTGTTAACGCCCTCAGTCATGGCGCCCAAGTTGGCCCCGATCTTGGAGACTTTTGTTTGTTTATTTCTTCTCAAACTGTAACTTAACAACTTTATGACATGTGGCAAATTATGCCGCATACTGAACATATGTCATTCACAGATGTCATTCACAGATGTGTGTTGACATTGAACTACAGTGAGGGGTTTAGCAAACTTAAATGAGAGAACTTCACTTTGTGACAGGAGCTGCAGAGCGTTCGTTTAAGGATAAGTGTTAACAGTCTCTCTCTCTCTCTCTCTCTCTCTCTCTCTCTCTCATTCTTTCTCTCTCTCTCTCACTCTTTCTTTCTCTCTCTATTTCTCCTCTCACCGTTCTTTCTTTTCTCTCTCTCTCTCTCTCTCTCTCTCTCTCTCTCTCTCTCTCTATCTCTCTCTCTCTCTCTCTCTCTCTCTCTCTCTATCTCTCTCTCTTTATTGCTGAATACTTTCTGAAGTAAGCCTGTTCTCAAACAGTGACCAGTAATGATCCCCAAACGAAGGGGGAAAAATACAACAACCAATAAGTCACTGCAATTTGAGGCATTTTCTTATTTTCCAATAGCAAGTTTTGGTTTCCTAAGACACCCAGGTGGACACAAGATCACGCACAGTCTTACCTACGCCCACACACACAGACACACACACAGACAGACACATACACACACATCGATTCTTTACTACCACCAAGACAATCAATTGGTTTTATTTCTTGGTTGAACAAGGGGCGATGTAATAGTGTGCCCAAACATTTCTTAAATGTGTTGGTTTTTTTTTTTGTTTTACATTGTGTCAATAATTTGTGCCCTTTACTTGCATAGTAATTAATACCTTAGACTATGTGGCGTAACTTCAGAACTGTTCTAGAAGATTTGTTCAGTAAAGTGAGTGATGTATTTTTACCTACTCCTTTTGTAAGTTTTAATTATAAACTGTAGAACTTTAACTCTCTTTAGGCTGGTGGGTTTGAGGGTGTGTTCTTAAAGGGTTTGTTCTTACATCTTGTAACGTATTTCTGGGCCTGTTCTCGATTAGTGAGAACAGTGACATATTGAGATCACGTGCGTGGTTGATGACGACACACTATTTTTAAATTAATAATTAGATGTAGTGCTTATCAGAAACTATACGAAATTGAACCTTTGCACATTTAACGGAGCGTGCGATTTCAGCTGAATTTTTATATTTTCAACTATAATCGACACTTTAAAAAAAAATAAAATCTCTAAATTAATACATGTTTGTTACAAAGCGTTTAGCCGCAGATAAATGTACTGGTCAGCTATTGGTCATTACAAGTCAGATGATTTTTTAACGTATTTCTCCGTTTTGTCATCTGTCAACTTATGTATTTCTTCATTTTGTCGTCTGTCAATTTATGTATTTCTTCATTTTGTCGTCTGTCAAGTTATGTATTTATTCGTTTTGTCGTCTGTCAAGTTATGTATTTCTTCATTTTGTCGTCTGTCAAGTTATGTATTTCTTCGTGTTGCCGTCTGTCAAGTTATGTATTTCTTCGTTTTGTCGTCTGTCAACTTATGTATTTCTTCATTTTGTCGTCTGTCAAGTTATGTATCTCTTCATTTTGTCGTCTGTCAAGTTGTGTATTTCTTCGTTTTGTGGTCTGTCGACTAATGTATTTCTTCGTTTTGTCGTCTGTCAACTTATGTATTTCTTCCTGTTGTCGTCTGTCAAGTTATGTATTTCTTTAAACGAGTTAGTTATAAGCGCAGTAATGATAAACAAAACACATTATTATCAATTTTTAGAGCATTTTCTAAAAAAAAAAATGCTCTATTGTCCCCGTTTTGTCTGTCTGTCTGTCTGTCATCACCCTAGATCTCAACAACCATAAGTCCTAGACCCATGATGTATATATCATTTTGTAGGTCTTGGCCTGCCAAGAAATGACTTTTTTCCATTTCGCGATCTGACCTCTGAGGGCCGTAAAAGGGGGCTTAGTACCGTTTTTTTTACTATATAAGCTATATTAATAAAGGAGCGCCTATATCTCAGCAACTATAAGTCCTAGACCCATGATGTATATATCATTTTGTAGGTCTTGGCTTGCCATGTGTACATCAAAAGTTCATTTTGCGATAGGACCTCTGAGGGCCGGGCTTCAGGGCTCCTAAGGGGCTTATATATTATATATACACCTTGTACGTTCAATAACCCATTCATTTGGTGCGAAATACTGCAGCACGTAGTTTCACCAAGATTTATTAAGAAACTCATCAAATGAAATAGTAAGCTTGTGTTCTAAGTTTAATTGAAAGTATCAGAGCTATGCGACAATTGACGGAGTTTTCGGACGATTAAATGACTATAATTTCGAATGTTTTCAATTATGAGTCCTATTTCAGTAACCACAAACCACTTGTAGTTAGATTTAAGAGACAATATTTTTTTTTTTCAAATATAAAGAAACGTCTTTATAATTTTTTTTTTACACAATTGAATTTATAAACATTTCCAAAATTTACAAATATTTACTGAAAGCTAACAAACGTATTGATACATAACACGAAAATGCGCTAACACGTCCTGTGTCCAGAATGGAACAGGCTTAATTGCTTGTTTACTTTACTATTTATTTGAACTGTTGTATTATAAAGTGAAGATTGTACACTATTTCTTTTTTTTAAATAATTGTAAACTATGTTTGCGTAACTCAACTTTAAGACGGCTGTATAAATCTAATTATGCAGCAATATTATTTCCTTCTTTTCTACTGGGTTTATTCAAATAATCTGGTAGGCGGGCCAGTGAATATGAGAAGCTTTCCCCTTCCCCCTCCTCTGTGACACCTGGGGGAGGGGGATTAGTTTAATCTATATGTAAAGTAAAAGTAAACTTGTCTGGGTGTTAAAAACTCAGTATTAGAGAAAGGGGGGGGGGAGAGAAACCACTTCACAAAAGGATCTTTTTTTTTCCATTGCACTGCAATCTGACCTACTTTCACCTGTCGCTGTACCTGGGGATTTCCCTGTACAATTTACATTGTCCCCCAGGGCGTGCATCGTCCCTCAAGATACCAAAAATTACCACAAATATAATTAAATGTTACATTAGAAAGTAAGGCTGTTGTTGTTTTTTTACCAGAAGTTTGCAAACTTTATCTTTTTTTTTTACTTTGCGTTCAATTAACAAATGCGGGGACGGGCGGTCGTATGGTAAAGCACTCGACTGTCGACATAGGTGTCCCTGGTTCGATCTTGGGTGAGGGCCAATGGATATTTCAGATCGTGGTTAAAGTCTTCGCTATATTTCCCGTGGTGCCTCCATGGCCATTGCACTATCGACTATGGTGGGGATGAAAGAAGTGCACTGCTAAAACCGTCCCAATAGTGGTTCAAAGGATCTAAGTGATTTTATGTCATCCATACAGGGACTTCACACACATACAATAAGCCAACGTCATCTTAATTTTTGTTCCTTTAACCAGGTGTGCTAATAATCCTCTGTCTAGTTTTAGAATTCCTAACAATCTGATGGAATAGAAAGCTGGATATGCCATTATTGACATTGAAAGTATGCATGTTTCAACGAACTTGCTTGAATTTAGTTTGTTTTTATTTTTACCAAAATTTTGTCATTTTGGCCCATTTCATCAAGATAGTGTAATTTATGGCCTGTTTTAAAGAATATGGGTGTCAGTTTATCTTGATCCATGGACATCTTCAACCATCAAGGTGGCAGTGGCGTACCTAGGGTGGGGGGAGGGGGTGTACGAATTCGAAAGTCCCCCGGGCCCCAGCTGGAGGGGGCCCCAAATTTTTTTACATTAAATATTAAGTACATTATCTCATGTCATGATGTCGAATGTCAAAATGCAGGGGCCCCAAAATAGGCCAATTCACCCGGACCCCCAAATCCCTCGGTTCGGCACTGCAAGGTGGCCATGGCTAATCAGGGCTGCCAACTATTTTCTTGAAGAATTATCTACAAAATATATGAACCTTATTCAGATTACAGCAAACAATCCAACTTTTATATCTAGATGACAAAAAAAAATGACCCAGTTGTTATTATTTGATAGCATGTTTGATTTCTGCAAAAATATCTGGATCACGATTAAAAAAAAAAAATTATCTAGATTGGCAGCCATGGATTGAACCAAATTATCTTGTGGGCACAGTAAACGCTCCTAAAGACCAGAGTATACGGATTAGTGCGCATTCTGTGCACCCTGTACACGATTTTTATTTAATAACTCCGTGAGTGCATCGTTTCTAGCAGCGGTTCTCAATGTACACTTGTCTTACGACAGCGTGAATTTGTGTACCTGATGTGCCAACTACATACAGGTCCATGTGTATGAAGTTCTATACTTCGTAATTGAATAATTGTTATACACTACCACAAATACACACATTACTGAGACTCACTGGATGACATATATGTAAATATATATATATATATATATACTAGCCGTACCCTGCAAAACCTTTGCATAGAGTTATATCCCCTTATGCTTGATCGGTAGGCTAGGTTATTTTTTTGGTTTCGGGCAGATCCGATTTTTTTCATGGTTGATTTTTAAACTGGAATACTGTTGTAATAATTCTTTACTTTCGATTTAACGCACACTGGAAATGAGTATTATTATATATGATATATATAGGTGTGTGTGTGTGTCTGTGTGTGTATGTGTGGTAAAAGCTTTGACTACAATGGTACTTGTCTGTGATCACTGCATATTAAAACTAAAAATAGAAACACTTCATTCCTGGCGTTTATTAGTTCAAGTTAATCGAATGAAAAAAAAATCTTCAATTAAACTAACACATTCTTTAAAAAAAAATGTGTTACTGGTTAGGGTTTTATGTCAGATCCATCATAATACAGGGCTGTTTCTGCAATTACAAATACAAACATTATATTGTGGAATCACAAATTGTATTTCTGACATGCACAAAGTATCAATGAAATGTAGGCTAGCCAGATATAAATTTAGATTTTAGCACAAATAAAATATTTAAAAAACAGAGTGGCACTTTTTTTTTGTTTTTCTCGCTACCTGTGTTGCCCTTTCATTAAAAAGTAAGTGGCATTTGTTTTCAAGTGGCCACTTAACATGCCTAGCTACAGAATCAGACAGAGTGCAATTATTAAAGAAATTTTTTTTTTTAAATTCTGTCATGATACATAGGCATGTACAACTTTGTGTATTCTGTACAATGTAAACATACAAAGGTTCTATCTACTGCACAAGAACTAAACCTGGTTTGTTTTATAATGCCACCACAAACTCATATTAATTTACCAGCGCATTATTCAAAAGAATTAAACGGAAATTCCCACTGCTACTCGCTGGCGAGAGTTGGTTGGTTGTTGTGTTGGTTCTTCACATTTTGACATTGAAGTAGTGTTAGGAATTCTTTTCTTGCATTGCCTTGTTAATTTATCTACAAACCAGTTGCCTTATTCTCTAATGTCTAATCATACTTCTGCAGTAGCTGAGGGGGGGGGGGCGGACAGAAGATGGCTCAAATGCTAAACCACTTCAAAATGCTCTAGCGCAACTGTTCTCAACTTGTTACCATGCGCGACCCGCCGTCAAAACAGTTTTGGGTTACGCGACCCATCCGTCAAAACAGTACAGTGGGTATTCGGTTAACGAACTTAATCCGTTCCACAATTATGTTCGCTATCCGAATCGTTCGTTAACCGATCATCGATTTACCATATATGTTAATGGAAATTCGATTAATTCGTTCATGAGATCCTAAAAATTAAATTAAAAAAAATTGTCATGTACAAGAATAATTTCTTAGTAAGTTTATTTATTACAAATATGATACATGCATATAGTCTTGCTTATTAATCAGTCCTTTTCCTTTCTTTGGGCGTTAAAGAACATGTCCAATGTCGGTTGTTTTTCTCTCTCCTTCAGAACTTTCAGGAAATGATTGATAGCAATGTCGTTGTGGATATCATCAACCCTATTGACATCAGCTTGGTTAATGCCAGATCTCCTTTTAAATTTAGTAAACCAGCCAGTGGTAGCCTTGAATTCTAGATTTTCGGAGGACGAGCCTGGAGTTTGTTCTTTCAATTTCTCAAACATTTCTGCAGCCTTCTCTTGAATGATGGCCATTCTAGTTACATCTCTTTTTACCTCCCGTTCATTTATCCAAACTAAAAGTAAACTCTCGATTTTATCATGGATGACACTTTTTTTTTTTGCTTCTCAGATGTAATTTTCGTTACTCCTTTAGCGGCTTGAGTCACCTTGATGATATCTTTTTTAGCTAGAATTGTGCCTACAGTAGACCTGTTCAAGCCGTATTGCCTGGTAACATCAGTCATTATTTGTCCACTCTCTAATTTAGTTATAATCTCTTGCTTGGTTTTTATGGTGAGCACAGTTCTTGACACTCCACTCTTTTCAGGTCCCATAATATTTTCCAATTTTCAGGTTTTTTTTTTATAAGGCGTTTAGAGAAGCACATACGAAAACCACAAGGACATAAACCAACTACACATGTATGGTGCACTATTGACGATGTGTCGTCGCAAACTACCATACGCGTCATATGGTGCTGCCTAACTGCTACGTAGTATGAATGATGACGTGTCAACGCACGCGCACATCCATTTTCAGGACAAATTGAGGACTGATGTCGGGTGTTTCGAGAGCCGAGACGTTTTCGTTAGAAATTAGTTTTTGTTCGTTATCCGAATTTTGTTCGTTGTCCGAACACAAAATTCTTTGCTGAAAGTGTTCGTTTTCCGAATTGTCCGCTGTCCGAACAGATCGTTAACCGAATACCCACTGTATTGGGTTACGCGACCCATCCCCAAAGAAAATCAATTACAATAAATGAAAGAGAATAAACGCGTCATTTGTTGTGCTTATAGATTTCCCTGTTAAGCTTTCTTCTTCTTCTTCCTTTGGCTCTACAGCCCATACTACTCTCTACAGCCCATTTAGAGCCCTGGCCTGCCATACTATTCTCTACAGCCCATTTAGGGCCCTGGCCTGCCATACTACTCTCTACACCCCATTTAGGGCCCTGGCCTGCCACACTACTCTCTACAGCCCATTTAGGGCCCTGGCCTGCCACACTACTCTCTACAGCCCATTTAGGGCCCTGGCCTGCCACACTACTCTCTACACCCCATTTAGGGCCCTGGCCTGCCATACTACTCTCTACACCCCATTTAGGGCCCTGGCCTGCCACACTACTCTCTACACCCCATTTAGGGCCCTGGCCTGCCACACTACTCTCTACACCCCATTTAGGGCCCTGGCCTGCCACACTACTCTCTACAGCCCATTTAGGGCACTGGCCTGCCATACTACTCTCTACGCCCCATTTAGGGCCCTGGCCTGCCACACTATTCTCTACAGCCCATTTAGGGCCCTGGCCTGCCATACTACTCTTCTCCACTATCCCCGATCCGTGGTCTTCTTCCTCCACTCTCTCACTCCTATGGTCTTAAGGTCTTTCTCCACTTCCTATAACCATCTTCTCCTTGGTTTGCCCTTAAGCCATTTTTCATTGAGTGTTGCCCGTTTACTTTACTGATATAAAAACATTTATTTTTGTGACATCTAGAGAATCAGAGATGTGAAGATACATTTATAGATTCTCGAACGTTTAATTATAAATTAAAAATTTGTTGCGGCATACCTGAAATCCGACCGACAATCTGATAACCAAACATTGAACATATTCATGAGCATGTCTTATGTTATCACACATCTCTGCAGGAATGAGTTATTAGAACAACATCCAATATTTGAACTTTTGTTTTAGAAGAAGAGTCTGAAATATTTCAGTTCTTATGATGAGAATTTCGTAAATAAGGAAATGAGATTTCTTACAATACAACGAGAAAATAGAGACCATGTTGATTTATACTTTGAAATTCATGAATTTCTAATCGTAACCAATTTGAAAGTCCATGTAACAATGAGAATTTTATCTCTTGACTGTATAATTCCCTAATGGGGTGGTTTTCATAAGGTCCTCACCAAGGCTGAGTGTGCAATGTGTTTGGAGGCACCACGGAGGAAGTAGATAGGGCCGTAGGGGCATGGGCATCCTGGGATTTCAGCCTGGGACCTACAGTACGCAGAACGGGATGATAATCAATCTGCTACCGAGCCATCTACCCTCCTCCCATTCCTAATATAGATTAAAGTTAATAAGTTAACCATTATCTGAAGTTGAAGTGTTCATGGAATAAAATGCAATATTGCCACACATACACACATCTGTAACATACGGAATAAAATGCAATATTGCCACACATACACACATCTGTAACATACGGAATAAAATGCAATATTGCCACACATACACACATCTGTAACATACGGAATAAAATGCAATATTGCCACACATACACACATCTGTAACATACGGAATAAAATGCAATATTGCCACACATACACACATCTGTAACATACGGAATAAAATACAATATTGCCACACAAACACACATCTGTAACATTATGTCTTCTATTTTTCTCTTATTAACACTTGATACTGTAATCGTGTTTAAGTAAGTGTGTATGAGTTTGTGTATTATTGTGTTTATTTTTGTTTCAGTTGAAAAATAAACGCAGCCCAGATTCACTTGGAATACAGCAAAACAATTTGCAAACTGAAGCTGTGGTAGAATCAGATGTCTTTCTCCAGTTTCTAAATTATCACCTCCAGAATGAGGCGGATAGGGAGGGGGGGGCGGTTGAAATGAGGGGATGGGGCGATCTGTGTGGGGCGGGGGTGATAAGTTGTTCTGGGATGTTCAGGACGCTCAACGATAATCTGCTACATTCAACCTTGACATTGTTAATGACTTCCGGCTTAGTGTTTCCCCCAAGATTAAAAAAAAAAACCCGAAAGTAAAATGCGTCGAGAAAATGAACAAAGCAAGTACCTTGGTTCAACTCTCTGCCTGTTTTATTATTCTATATGTTTTCTTACCCGCCAATCAATATTGGGACAATTGTTTTGTTTAATAAAGTTCTAAGTACGTCATAATCATATAGCAGTAACCACGGCGTTCACCAAGAAGTGACTGCAAGGCGAAAGTCTTGCCTGCTGTATCCAGGCTTTCACGCGTAGTTGGTATAATATTACTAGTATTAGCAAACTGTTAGTCTCAAAGCTTCAATATAATCGGACCTCCTGGGATATTAAGCCGACACCAAAGTTAATCTGTGGATCGGGACTTGATGAGAAACTAAGTGACGTTATTAAATTTTGACATAGGACTGAATTTATTTTACGAACAAAAAGAAAAGTTATACTGGTGAGTACACAGACACACCCATTCTCTTGCTCCCAGCTAGCTAATATACAGATCACGAAGACATGGCTAGTGAGTAAGACACAATTCCAGTGCCTTAGCGAGTTTAACTCGCGCCGGGGCACAATACCTTTTTAATACCTCCCATTAGAAAACCATATAATATTATATGTAAAATATACCATTTGGCGCCCCTTTGTGAGTAACGTCCAGGGAATAATACTCCCTTACTTACCCCTCACTACGCCTCTGCACAATTCACAAAGATTTGATGTCAGCTAGTAAAGACACAATTTACACAGGCATTTTCCCAGTTAGTTAAGACATTTTTCAAAGAGACATACCACTGTATCTTTGGAGGCGTATTTCACAGTGGGCCCATCTGGTCTACTCTTGGGCCCAAAGCTTCAAACGCTCACCATCGAATACTTAAGTCCATGTCTTGCTTATTATGAATCCCCTACCTTTTCATATCCGCTTTCTTCACATTTTGTTTTTAAAGTCCTTTCACCAATACTCGATAAAATATGAGTGGGGGGGGGGGGGGAGAGGGGTATTTACCTATGTGTTACCATAAACGTGAACCGAAACAGTCGAGCAGGACATTTGAAAAGAGTTACCCTCCTTGTACCACTTGCTTTTATCTGTTGGCACACAGTCCAAACAGAAAGATTTGATATGTATTTATTTCAAACCTGACAGGAACTCATACAATGTGTCTTAGCGTTTTATCATTTGTTTTCATGTTTGTTTACATTCAAAGAGACATAAGACAACAGAAAGTAATTTATATACCGATGTCATCAAACACAATGTGCTATTGTGCATATGTGTCGAAATTTTTCAACTATATACTGCACCTATATATTTAGTTTCAGTTTTTACATTTTAATACATGTTCCATAATGAAATATTCTGTGAGATTATCTGATATAGTATGTAGACCCCAGTATTAGCTTCTAGATATTATGTAGAACCCCCAGTAGTAGCTCCTAGATATTATGTAGACCCCAGTAGCTCCTAGATATTATGTACACACCAGTAGTAGCTCCTAGATATTATGTAGACCCCCAGTATTAGCTCTTGTCCTTGTATCCGCGTTCGTCAATTAGTTTCTTTAAATACCTTTAGATTACAGAGAATCATGTCTAGATCCCAAGAACGGCGTGCTGTAGAAAGCTTTTTACCGGGAACACTTTGCTCCACGTAAAGTTAAGGGAAATTAGTCGTATTAAGTTTATCATTTATTCACAATATTGTTTTTAAACCGTTACAATATATATATATATATATATATATATATATATATATATATATATACAGTGGATTCCGCTTAATTGGGACACCGCTTAGTTGGGACAGCCGCTTATTTGGGACAAATCTCAAAGAAACCAAACCAAGAAGCCAATAGTAAATTTGTATGTTTAATTGGGACATCCGCTAAATTGGGACAAAAAGCCTCGGTCCCGATATGTCCCAATTAAGCGGAATCGACTGTATATATATATAGTTTCAAAGATATACTGGGCTGTTCGTCCCCCGCCTCCCCCCTCCCCCGGGCTCCGTCTCTGTGGGGGTTTGGAACATTGCATAGTCTACGCGCCTTAACAAAGCCGCACTGATTTAAACTTTACAAGAAATTTTAACATATATTTATATATATTAAAGCAGAAGCTTACAACATATACTTCAGCTAAACAAAAAACAAAGACAACAACAAACCAGTGTCAATTCTGTTGTTTGAAATTGTCTGAGATTTAATCTACAAAGTATGACGGTGGATTAAACTAAGACATTTATATGAGTCGCTCCGATCCGTAGTCAAATGAATCTGATTTACTTCCGTCAGATTCAAATCTTTCAAGTGTAATCATTTGATCGTTGCCTTAATGTTATTGTTTAAAGTGCTCGCTCAAAAATAATACTGTATAATGGCACCATATATTACTGAAAGCAATGAATTTCATTATAGGTAAATATATGTCGGGTATGGTCTTAAATCAGGGTTGATATGGCTTGTCAGGTACTTCCTGTTGTTTAACATTTACTACTTTGCAGTGATTCAGGCAGTCTGAATTTATTCTATTCAATATACTGATGTGATTCATGAAGTCTGTATTTATTATATTCAACATAATATCGTGATTCATGAATCTGGTATTCAAAGAAAGACATTTCCTAAACATACAGCAATTCCTAAATAGATAGTGTTCTCTAACTAAACATACAACAATTCATGAATAGATAGCATTCTCTTAACATATAACAAGTCCTAAACAGACAACAAACCCTAAACAGAAATTATTTTTTTTTCGTATTATAGATTAGTCTTACTCATTCATACAAGCTCACTGTTGCAAAATATAAAACAGGGTCAAATTACTCAACTTATCAATGTTTACATGCAATTACATTCTGATGAAACATAAATGGCGAAATAGCAAAATTTTACCAAAAAAATTACAATTCATCCAAGAAAGATAAAGAACTCACAATGAGCCGCAAGGGTAGATAATCTGCATTAGTTTCTATTGTCAATGGCATCCATTTGTAAGCTGAGTGGACTTAGCCCGGAGTCAAACAAAATGAAATAAATAAATCCAGTTTTGAAATGTTCATCTTCAGGTAGATTGTAGCTGTAAATGTAAGGAATAACAACCTAAACAAAAAGACCCGATTTAAGCTTCACCTGATGTTTATTGTTTGAACTTGTTTGTGCACTGTTGACATTTTGTGTTGTACAATCAAAGACTTGACAAGAAGATGATCCATTAATAATCCTTTACACTCTATGGTTGTACTTCAATGGACTACATGTGTTTGGTTCATAGACATAAATATCCTAGCTAGGGCTTAGGGACTAGTTTGACGTCTTTGTTATTTATCTGTTGCCCCCCCCCACCTCACCACAAGGCCGTCATAACGCACGGGCCGCGCATAAACTTGTTGTGTGCCCCACCAATAAAACGGTACCATGGTGATCTATCATAATTAGGTCATTCTTTTGAGTAGCTACGGTAGATCCGGCCCCCTCACACGCATGCAAACACAAAGATGGCTTCCCATGACGTTGTACACACACGTATCTCAACATCTCTAAATAAATCAAAGTTGTCAGGCAATGTTGTCGATGATGAGTCGACAAGAAGCAAGTGAGTGAACATATCACACCTGTAGCACACATTACACCTGTAGCACACATTACACCTGTAGCACACATTACACCTGTAGCACACATTACACCTGTAGCACACATTACACCTATAGCACACATTAACACATTACACCTATAGCACACATTACAACTATAGCAAATTTGGAAAACTTTGATGTCACTGTCGTAGAAGAGAAAATTTCTGTTTTTAGCTACTTTATAACGTTGAGTGGACTAGGTACTATATAATGTTGAGTGGACTAGGTACTATATAATGTTGAGTGGACTAGGTACTATATAACGTTGAGTGGACTAGGTACTATATAATGTTGAGTGGACTAGGTACTATATAATGTTGAGTGGACTAGGTACTATATAATGTTGAGTGGACTAGGTACTATATAATGTTGAGTGGACTAGGTACTATATAATGTTGAGTGGACTAGGTACTATATAATGTTGAGTGGATTAGGTACTATATAATGTTGAGTGGGCTAGGTACTATATAATGTTGAGTGGGCTAGGTGTTTTATGTGCGCTATTATTCCCGTAATCAATCACAATCGATCGAACCCATAATTATATTTTGCGCGGGTCTTTGTTGACTGCCATTTGAAAAGTTCCGTATCGACAATAACTATCAGCAGATAGATTCGATGGCATCTTTCAATATTTTAAAACAGCCGTTAACCAACAAGCTCACCCCCCCCCCCACACACACACTGTGTTTATAACCTCTGGATCCCGAGCTGACATGCCAGAGATGCATCCGATAATCATAAACCAAAAAAAAAAAAACAAGACAAAACATATACACACTTACATACAGACATACACAAACATACACACAAACACACACATTTACACCCCCTCCCCCCCCCCCAAACCCCGACATAACCCATCCCCACCAACCGGTACTTTAGTCAACAATAAACCTCTTTCATCTTCATCCATAACAGTTGTACAAAACTTTATGGTCGAGTCCTCCCCACCCTCCCCCCCCCCACCCTTCCCGTCTCCTTCCCACCATGCTCTAAGTTATTCATCATAACGGAACGATATTTTTATTCCGTTGTAATTTACGAAGGCATTCATACATGGGCTGTATTTCAATGGCCGGTGCACACTGTAGATAGCAAGCGACGATTCAGACATGGACTGTATTTCACTGTAGATAGCAAGCGACAACACCAACTCGTAACGGTCACGCTCTGGTGCTAAAAAATGCTTGTCGCGCCAGCGATGGAGCGTGACTAAATCTTCATCAAGCCATCAGAATGTTAGTCGCTGTACACTGATGGAACAGAATGCCGTTACGAGGTTGTTGTCTACAGAAATATGGCTAAATATAAAGCTATAAAGATAAAAATACTATGAATGCAGGCAAAGGTCATAGGCGAAGAATTGTTGTACACCAAAATAAACTCGTGCTGAAGGAAACATATTACACAAATAAACTTTATTGCTCTGAATATGATATTTATGTATGGTAGGCTACTGTCATAGGATGACATTGTCCGGGTATGACAAAGACAGTGCCGAATCTAGGGATTTTGGGGCCCGGGGGGGCTTGGCCTATTTGGAGCCCCTGCATTTTGACATTCGACACTAAGACATTAAATAATGTAATTAATATTTATTGTAAAAAATATTTTGGGGCCCCCCTCAAGCTGGGGCCCGGAGGGACTTTCGAAATTGGACCCCCCCACCCTAGGTACGTCTCTGCACAAAGATATACAAACTGATTGACAGATATATAGACAGATTGTCGGATTGACAGACAAAGACAGACAGATATATAGATAAATAGATAAATTGATAGATAGATAGAATGGTAAGTAGTCTGCTAATCGTCCCATTACATCATAATGTCACCATTTATCCTCACAAACGACCTTCACCCTTGACTGGCTATAGAAGCCACAGACACAAATATTGCGCGCTTTATTTCTATTCTTCACTGTCTCGCCTAATTTATTCCACGTCTGCTCTTCGTTTACTACAAAACAGTGTCATAGGCTGACACTAAATCAAGATTATCTAGAAGAAAAAAAAAAAACTTCTCCACACAACTCAACAAATTTACAAATTCACAAACCAACTTAGAGCTCATTCATCGAGGTATTATTTAGTTTATGTTGACATATAATGTGTTATTGTTAGCACTGTACCTGGAGTTCTGTAAAAAAGGAAGAGCTCTAGTGTTGTTGTTGTTTTTTAAAACTTTACACTCGTACCGATTAGGGACGCAATCTGTTTCGTACCGAATAGGGACGCGGTCTGTTTCGTACCGAATAGGGACGCGGTCTGTTTCGTACCGAATAGGGACGCGGTCTGTTTCGTACCGAATAGGGACGCGGTCTGTTTCGTGCCGAATAGGGACGCGGTATGTTCGTACAGAATAGGGACGCAGTCTGTTACGTCCCGAATAGGGACGCAGTCTGTTTCGTACCGAATAGGGACGCAGTCTGTTTCGTACCGAATAGGGACGCGGTATGTTCGTACAGAATAGGGACGCTGTCTGTTTCGTACCGAATAGGGACGCAGTCTGTTTTGTACCGAATAGGGACGCAGTCTGTTTCGTACCGAATAGGGACGCGGTATGTTCGTACAGAATAGGGACGCAGTCTGTTTCGTACCGAATAGGGACGCGGTATGTTCGTACAGAATAGGGGACGTGGTCTGTTCGTACCGATTTCGTATGCAGTCTGTTTCGTACAGATTAGAGACGTGGTCTGTTCGTACCGATTTGGTACGCAGTGTGTTTCGTACCGACTCGGTATGGAGTTTGTTTATTGGTCAGCCGAGCGATTAAAATAAGAAATAAAGAAAGCCTAGTAATTTGTAATGATAAAATAAACCCATTTTATAACGCTTTATTTACAAAATCATGTTTGAAAAAGTCGTTTTCAGCATAAAATCTCACTTTAATGCATGAAAGTGAAAAATTTTGTATCAAACTAGTTGAATTTTCTCCTATTTAGTGACTATATTTTTAAAATCAACAAATAAAATCAATCTGAATGCATTCTTCCTTAATATAAAATATCCCAAATGGTCAAGTATAATAGAATGATACATATGAAAAAAAATCTATTCTGATACCTCGAAGTTTGAAATTCTACTGGCAGAAAATACGTTGTAGAATACAAGGTTGGTCAAACAAGAAGTCTACTAGAGTTTGAAAATGGTTTCGACTTTTACTTTGGGAATAAAATTTGTACAAAAAAAAAAAGATAGAAAAAAATCATAAACGCGAAATACAAAAAAAATGTGCATTATTACGTTGGTGTAGATGCTCCACTCTCAGTCTGAGAGCACCGGGTTGGATCATCGGGGAGAAACAATCGAATTGATTTTTTTTTTCCATTGGACTTTTCCCAGTGTTGTTTAAGTTGATTTAAGCCCCGCAAGTCCACCCAGCTGTAAATGACTTAATTTGGGAAAGTGAAGGCGGTTGGGAATTGTGCTAATCACACAATCCGTTTATATGCCGTGGTTACAGCAACAGAAAGTTTACTTAGCAACCAGTCTCCAGTTCAAGTCCCGGTGTATGCATGGACTATTCGTGAGTCACATCGATCTCGCTAAGTCCACCCAGCTTTACTAAATAGGTACCTGACATTTGTTGGATAATGTAAAAGCGGCTGGACATTGTACTCGCAGCAAAATCCCGTAGAATAGCCGCGGCTACAACAACAGATGGACTCTACTTCACATGAACCCGATGGGCTGTATAGGGTTCATAAAATGAACTCACAAGTACATAGCAATCAAACAGGATTCATTCGGAGGGGGGGGGGTAATTTTGAATGGGAATCACTTTAAAGTGTATAACGAGCATGAATAAATCAATTCCAACAATACAACAGCACACCCTACTTGCTAATGTGCTGTTTCATGTTTCATTAGCAGGCCGCAGCCGGTCATGACAAACCATGTCCAGGGCATTTCAATGGGTCAGAACATAGCGGTCGCCGCATTACTGGTCAGCACATTAATGTTTCCTCACGAGCTAATGGTTTACGTCATGGGTGGTCCATCTAAAATAGATGCATGGGAGCGCACCCCCCCTCGGGAGAGAGTATCGTTGAGAGAGCACGAGTGTGTAGGAATACGTGCGTAATGGAGGGGGGGGGGGGTAATGAAACGTCACATCCTGTGATTCATTGCTGATTGTATATTTGTCAACCTGTTGAAAGCAGGTGAAACAGTGCACCGTGGGGGAAACCCGTTCTAAGAATAGCTTTGTCTAGATGAAACCTCGAACCTACCATGTAATTAACCCTAGCTGATTGATTTTGTGTCCACAGTCTGGTCACCACGTCTAGCAACTTGTCCAAGCCCATTTCTGAATCTGTCGACGTCTTTGACCCGTTAATATGTACACGCTGAAGAATAGATAGATAAATCGTGAGATATACACTTTTTAGAGCATTTTCGAAAAAAAAATGCTCTATTGTCCCCGTTTTGTCTGTCTGTCTGTCATCACCCTAGATCTCAACAACCATAAGTCCTAGACCCATGATGTATATATCATTTTGTAGGTCTTGGCCTGCCAAGAAATAGCTTTTTTCCATTTCGCGATCTGACCTCTCAGGGCCGTAAAAGGGGCCTTATAAAGTACCGTTTTTTACTATATAAGCTATATTAATAATGGACCGCCTATATCTCAGCAACCATAAGTCCTAGACCCATGATGTATATATCATTGTGTAGGTCTTGGCCTGCCAAGTGTACATCAAAAGTCCATTTCGCGATTTGACCTCTCAGGGCCAAAATATAAGAGTTTGTTATGTACCGTTTTGCTTATAATTTAAATATAAATAATAAAAGCTAATCAAAGGGGCGTAATCATTATTTATTTTTATAACAGTTATTCAACATGACTTACTTGTCCTTTTAATATCTTTTTTCAGATATATGCAGTACACAATTGAATTTATAATCATTTCCAAAATTTACAAATATTTACTGAAAGATAACAAACGTATTTGAAAATGCGCTAACACGTTCTGTGTCCAGAATGGAACAGGCTTAATTGCTTGTTTTCTTCTGCCTTTCCAATGTTTAGTTTGATATAAGCGGTAAAAAAAACGTGTCACTAGTCTATATAATTTAATAAAAGGCTATATTGAGCTAGGTAAATTGATTGAAGTGAATTATAATTTGTGGCAATTAGTCGTTTTTTAAAGTGTGAAGTTTTCAGTGATTCACACATCTCTTTATTTCATTACACAGAAACATATAGAGTACACGATGTAATACATACGTTTTTTATTTTGTTTGGTTTAACTGAGTTTTTGACAGTATCGACATTCATAATGTGATACTGGTTACCACATAATATAAGTTTAACTTCTTTGTTTTACCACAGAATATAAGTTTAACTTCTTTGTTTTACCACACAATATAATTTATCTTCTTTGTTTTATCACAGAATACAATACAAACTCAATACAGACTCAATACAAGATCAATACATACTCAATACAGGATCAATACATACTCAATACAAACTCAATACATACTCAATACAAACTCAGTACAGACTCAATACAGACTCAATACAAACTCAATACATACTCAATACAAACTCAGTACAGACTCAATACAGACTCAATACAGGATCAATACAGGATCAATACAGACTCTATACAACCCAATACAGACTCAATAAATACTCAATACAGGATCAATACATACTCAATACAAACTCAATACATACTCAATACAAACTCAGTACAGACTCAATACAGACTCAATACAGGATCAATACATACTCAATACAAACTCAATACATACTCAATACAAACTCAATACATACTCAATACAGGATCAATACATACTCAATACAAACTCAATACATACTCAATACAAACTCAGTACAGACTCAATACAAACTCAATACATACCCAATACAAACTCAGTACAGACTCAATACAGGATCAATACAGACTCAATACAGACTCAATACAGGATCAAAGAACGTAATGTTCTTCTAAATTAACACATTCATTTTCATAAAACTTTGCATTGACTGATGAATAAAAGTTTAACAAAATTTCTAAACTTTCATCTTATAATTATAATTATAGCTATACATGTCGAAGCCATCTCTCCTTACCCTCAAGGCCACAATTCAACGAAGTTTTTAGTAAGGTCGTTTGTCTGGGTTTTAGGACATTAGGCTAGGAGAAAACAGTTTAAATTTGTGTTTCTTTTTAAAGTAAATGTCTAATCACGAGGTCTAAAAATAGAGTTATAACATCTTGTTTCTTCAACCGGAAACAAACACTGAACACAGACAGACGTTTTCAGTCACAGACTTGAAGTTCATAGACACAGAGTCAGCATAGCATTATGCTTAAATACGGGGGGGGGGGGGGGGGGGGAGCATGAAAAGAGTGTCAAATGTGGGTCCTAAAGAGAGAATCTGACGATTATATATCATATCATGTGCGTGGCCCGCTTGAGAAGAGATCCCCCTCCTGAAGTTGTGCGGCCCTCTCTGTTGGGGCCCTTTAGGCGGAGGGGCTTTATGCTTGGGTCCTTTAGGCACAAGACAGGGGCTCTTTATGAGGGGCGTGTTATGCGAAAGGTCCTCTTTAAGCGCGATCCAGGGAGGGTTTGCCTTATTCGCCGCCACTCTATGGCCCCTTCTGACGGACGCTATCACTACGTGCACAATGTGTGCTGATCGACTTGATGGTTTGGATCTGTGACACCTGGTTAATCGACAATCTTGTGTCGTTAACACCGGGAAGTCAACACATCGGTTAATGTGTTGTTGTTTTTGTATGTGAAAAGACATAAACATTAGAGTTGGTCGTCTTCGTACGAAGATACTTTAATAATAACGTAGACATTTTAGAGAGTTGATGCAAAGATCCATATCTGCATATTCAAATCAAAGGGCTGAATGCAATGATTGGTTAGAATTTAGATAAACACTTAAAAAAGATAGACACACAGGAAGACATAGTGACAGACACAAAGGACGACAGACAGATATACTGCGAGAGAAAAAAAAAAGAACAGAGAGAAGAGGACAGATTGAAAGACAAAGAAGCATCCCAGTACATTTAGGACCGAATTAATCATTACCGTAGTAACCAGCTATTAAGGACATACTCTAAGGCCCTGTAAAAATCGGCCCTTGTATACAATGTTATAATGTTTTTTTCAAACAAGAAAACGACAAAAAATCGGATCAACTCTTTGCATCTTCTGAAAACAGGCTTTTTATTAGTTTGTGAACTGCCGCACGAATTAGTACAATTTACAGGTGAAATGTCACATCAATTAGTACAATTCATAGGTGAAAATGTCGCAGCAGTTAGTATGATTTACAAGTGACACTCTTGTCGTTCTGTTCGCAAAATTAGACCCCTTATTTGTTACAAGTCTTAGGCTCGCAGTGCCTGAAAAATAAAAAAAAGACTCACACCAGAAACTGACAGTCATGCGTCGGATTAACTGTCAGATTATGTCTACAGACAGCAGAAAAAGACTGATAGAAAGACAGACATGCGTCGTATTAACTGTCAGATTCTGTCTACAGACAGCAGAAAATGACTGATAGAAAGACAGGTATAAGAAAGTGAAAGACAAATTGTCATCATATTAAATGACAGATAAAATAAAATACAGACAGGCAAACAGTTGTTGGTGAGATGAAAGAAAAATATTAAGTGGAATAAAGAAATACTACAAGTTGTTATTTCACCTGTAATATAAACAACATACAATTTTCTTTTTTTTTTTTATTTCTTTTTTTTTTTTAATTTTTTTTTTAACGCCGCCATTGCCAGCATGGTAGGGTGTAGTGTGCCTACCACACCAACATTGTTGGCGGCGTTGATGCACGTCTGCCATGCCTACAGAGCGGCGGGGTGAGTGTGCCCGCTATCATCTGCAGGGATGGCAGAAAGATGGGTTTTAATCCTTGCCAAACCGGCCAGACCAGCTGGGTGTGTGTACTGCCGGTCGGCCAGAATGGCAAGGAAAGGGGTTTTTCCTGCCACTCGGACAGAGGGGAGGGTGTAGTGTGCCTGTACCCTCAGCCGGAAATGGCAAGCTGCGCAGGTGTGCTTGAGTGGGACGGAGTGGAAGGGTGTTGTGTGCCGACCACATCCGTCACCACCGCCAGCTGTGAATACTGCGGTCTCGGATAGTCCTCATTGACCACAGTACCACCACCCTCGCAAGTAATGGTTTTTTTTTCCTGACTAGAGAACCCCTATGATCCATCCCCCGTGGATCATGGTATGTCTCTCAGACCAGGAAGGAGAGATCACAAAATACCAAATTATTTTGTGATACTCTCCAAAACATACAATTTTCAACTGGTTCACATTCAGCTCTTGTTTGTAACATGAACCTGAGGAACTCTTCCTCCTATTGGTCTGTAACTGTGCAGAAGTCGTTGTGTAGTTACATGTCAAAACCTGTAACATTTAAAAATAAACTAAGAATATAATAAACTTTATTTAACACAAGTTGTACTGTAAGAACAAAATGGAACAAGCTAGTGGGAGAATAAAAATTCAATTTGCTTATTCACTAATCTGTACTCGATAACCACGTCTAGCCCCACCCAACACCCTTTACCGTACTTGATATCACTGGTTCTCAAAAAAATTTTCTGTTTTGGCACATCTTGAGAAATTGTTACGCAAGTTCAGTTACACAGGTAATAAATGTTTAAGCCAAGTACATTCTGTAGCAGTCTGGAGACGTTGCAACTAGGTCAAGCGATAGAAACGTTTTTATAAGATATAGACAAGTGACTATATATGAACTATGTATGGACTATATATGAACTATGGACTATATGTGGACTATGTACGGACTATATGTGGACTATGTATTGCTCATATGTGGATATTACGGACTATATGTGGACTATGTACGGACTATATGTGGATTATGTACGAACTATATGTTGAATATGTACGGACTATATGTGGACTATGTACGGACTATATGTGGACTATGTACGGACTATATGTGGACTATGTACGGACTATATGTTGAATATGTAGGGACTATATGTGGACTATGTACGGACTATATGTGGACTATGTACGGACTATATGTGGACTATGTACGGACTATATGTTGAATATGTACGGACTATATGTGGACTATATTTGGTAAGGCCGCCTGTGGTATAAAATACTTCGTATTCTCTAGTTTCTTTTTTTTTTTTTAAGTTTAACACAATGTTACATTTCATCTTTAAATATTGAACTATATCTTTTAGATTTCCAGTGTCAATGAAATATAAACAGAATAATGAAAGATGCATAATCGATGCATGTTAGAATATATGAATTCTGTATACCAATAATAATGAGATGTTATTAATTAACATCATAACTCATTATTATTTATTATATATGTTCCTGCACACACACACACACACACACACACACACATATATATATATATATATATATATATATATATTGTTTTCCCTTGCTAATCAGTGCTGCCCCTTTGTATACAACACTAGACTCACTGAGTCACATCCACATCAAGTACTAAAGGAGAATAAAAGGTTACAGGAATGTACTAAATGTACTGCAGTACAGATCCATACATTGAAACAGTCACACAATGGTGTCAGTAATCGAGCAGTCGTCATGTACTGTATAAAACAACGACGACTGAGGTATTTCGTAGCGGTGTAACTGCGGGCAGAATGTTTGTGTCGTTGTTGGACGTATACGGTGATTCTCGAAATGTAACTAATTCTCAAATTGCTTGGGATAGCCACTTCTTAAAACTGAAAAGTGATTAAATCTGCACATTGGTAGAGTTCATATCGTGTATTTATTGTGAGACTTATATGACGCCTTCATGTATCTCACATTCAAAGCCGAAATAAAGGTAGATCAAAAAGGCAATGTATGGAGACATCAAGAAGGCCATGTATGGAGACATCGATGAGGCCATGTATAGAGGCATCAAGAAGGCCATGTATGGAGACATCGATGAGGCCATGTATAGAGACATCAAGAAGGCCATGTATGGAGACATCGATGAGGCCATGTATAGAGACATCAAGAAGGCCATGTATAGAGACATCAAGAAGGCCATGTATGGAGACATCAAGAAGGCCATGTATGGAGACATCAATGAGGCCATGTATGGAGACATCAAGGAGGCCATGTATGGAGACATCGATGAGGCCATGTATAGAGACATCAAGAAGGCCATGTATAGAGACATCAAGAAGGCCATGTATGGAGACATCGATGAGGCCATGTATGGAGACATCGATGAGGCCATGTATAGAGACATCAAGAAGGCCATGTATAGAGACATCAAGAAGGCCATTTATGGAGACATCAATGAGGCCATGTATGGAGACATCAAGAAGGTCATGCAGGAGACACCAAGAAGGCCATGTATGGAAACATCAAGAAGGCCATGTATGGAAACATCATACAATTTTGATAATTATGACGATTATTGTATGCATTATTATAAAATTTACATATGAGCACCAATTTTTTTTATTACATTCTACAAAACATGGTTTTTAATATTAAATGTACGCAATGTCTCACTTTATGGTAAAACTGTCCGGGTTCCTATATCGAGACCAATAAATCCAAAATGAAAAGTAACCCATGCTCAAAATTGTGTGTTACTTTTTTTTTTTAAATTTTCCGGAAGGTCTGTGTTTACTGTAAAGTTCTTTGTTGACCTGCTGACATGAAAGTCTGTGTTAACCTGTAGCTCTGTTGACCTGAAGTTCTGCGTTGGCCTGATGACCTGAAGGTTTAGTTTCAGCTAAAGATCTGTGTTGATCTATTGACCTGAAGGTTTATGTTTACCTCAAGATCTGTGTTGGCCCATAGGTCTGTTTTGATCTAAATATCTGTGTTGATTTGTGGACTTATTGATTTGTGTTGACCCATAGGTCTGTGCTGATCTAAATATCTGTGTTGACCTATTGATCTGTGTTGACCCATAGGTCTGTGTTGATATAAATATCTGTGTTGACCTGATGATCGGTGTTGACCCATGGGTCTGTCATGATATAAAGATCTTTGTTGAATTGTTGTCGTATTGATCTGTGTTGAGCTGAAGGTCTGTGTTGATCCTTAAGTTTAACACATCTGTTACCGGCTGTACAAAGGTCGAGATGACATTTAAATTAAAACGTCTTTCAGTTGTTGAATTCCACCTTTCAGCTGGCGACATATTGCACCTCCCCAACCAGATACAATAGTAAATGGCAGTTTTAAATCTAAGCACATAAACTGGTTGGCATTGTGGTAAAGCACTCGACTGTCGACCTGATGGTCACTGGTTCGATCTTCGGTGAGGATCAATAGATAGTTCAGATCATGGTCAAAGACCCTACTGTATCGTCCGTGGCAATAGCACTATCGGTTATGGTGGGGATGAAAGAAGCGCACTCCAAATATCCGTACCGTTAGTGGCTTATTGGATCTAATCTCATCTATACAGGGACTTCACACACCATTGTCATAAATGAATCTAAACACATAGATTTGTTGGGCTACCCGTGGCGGAAATAAATCTAAACACTGGTAGGGCTACCGAAGGCAGAAATTAATGTAAACATATCAATTGGTAGGGCTACCGAAGGTAGAAATTAATGTAAACATATCAATTGGTAGGGCTACCGAAGGTAGAAATGAATGTAAACATATCAACTGGTAGGGCTACAGAAGGTAGAAATTAATGTAAACATATCAACTGGTAGGGCTAACGAAGGCAGAAATTAATGTAAACATATCAAATGGTAGGGCTACAGAAGGCAGAAATTAATGTAAACATATCAACTGGTAGGGCTACCGAAGGCAGAAATTAATGTAAACATATCAAATGGTAGGGCTACCGAAGGTAGAAATTAATGTAAACATATCAACTGGTAGGTTTACCGAAGGCAGAAATTAATGTAAACATATCAATTGGTAGGGCTACCGAAGGTAGAAATTAATGTAAACATATCAACTGGTAGGGCTACCAAAGGTAGAAATTAATGTAAACATATCAACCGGAGAAGGCAGAAATTAATGTAACATATCAATTGGTAGGGCTACCGAAGGCAGAAATTAATGTAAACATATCAACTGGTAGGGCTACCGAAGGTAGAAATTAATGTAAACATATCAACTGGTAGGGCTACAGAAGGTAGAAATTAATGTAAACATATCAACTGGTAGGGCTACCGAAGGCAGAAATTAATGTAAACATATCAACTGGTAGGGCTACCGAAGGTAGAAATTAATGTAAACATATCAACTGGTAGGGCTACCGAAGGTAGAAATTAATGTAAACATATCAACTGGTAGGGCTACCGAAGGTAGAAATTAATGTAAACATATCAACTGGTAGGGCTACCGAAGGCAGAAATTAATGTAAACATATCAACTGGTAGGGCTACAGAAGGCAGAAATTAATGTAAACATATCAACTGGTAGGGCTACCGAAGGTAGAAATTAATGTAAACATATCAACTGGTAGGGCTACCGAAGGTAGAAATGAATGTAAACATATCAACTGGTAGGGCTACTTATGGGTGATATAAATCTAAACTTATTACCATCTTTAAATACAATAGTTTGTGTCTTTCTCTAAACACATCTTTCAAAACTACACACACACACACACACACAAATACAAAATACAACTTACTACAATGTATATTTAAAAAGCAAGCCGAACAAAGAATGAGTCTAATGTATGATCAAGTTTAACTTGCCTCCCTCCTTTTTCTGGTTTTCACTTACTTTGACTTACTCGTAGCATAAAAGGAAACATCTTACATCGAGTTCACTTACCTTTAACATTTCACACGGAATAGAAAGATGGGTAAAGTGGGATAGGCCCACCGCAACTGAAGTTTTAAAGACCGAACCCTAGCCTCGCTACCAAACTGCAATACCGTTATGTGGCAAACTTTGGAAAAACTGCAATTCCGCGAGGTAAGGGGCCTCGCATTTAGGCATTTAGGATATATAGATATATATGTATATAACTCTCTCTCTCTCTTTCTCTCTGTAAGTATATAATAATTTTGTTTCATCATTTGCTTAATTGTTATACTTTCTTTAATCTTCTGACATACAACCCCCCCACACACACACACAAACCCGCGCGCCCTCACACGCACACAAACATGTACTGACACACAGTGTACTTGTTCAACGTGACCCAGCTGTAAGACACTGGGCAGGGAAGGGGTCGACAAATACATGGCACGCGAGCCGTACATGGAACGTCAGACAAATTAATTCAAGCTATCACGATATGAACAAAAGTAAGCTTTAGTATTTAACTTCAAGTCTAAAAACATCCGAGACTAGAATGAGTGAAGCATTGGGGCTCAATATCCGTCAATTTATGCACTTCGATCAAATCCTGTCTTGCCATCCCCTGGCTAGAGAAAGAAAAATGCCCCCCCTCTTCCCTCCCCTTCCCTTCCACTATAAAATTACAAATCGTGGGGCGGGTAGTCAGAAAAGAATGCTAGGTACTAGTTAATTTTCTGTTATCTGCATACATTATAGAATTTTAGACAACGTCTGTCGTTGTTTTTTTTTTAGACAGGCCAGGACGCATGTTTCCGACAAAACCCGTAATATAACTAGAATGATGTGTGGTGTATTGTCCAGCCGTAAAAAAGAAATGTGTGCATGTGTTAGGGAAGAGTTGGCCGGGAGGGGGGAGGTGGTAAATCTTTTGTGCACAGGTTTTGAAATATTGACAGTGAGGGAAAAAAATATAATCGGCTGTGACAACGATTCCTAATTCCAAACAATGCCCTACTATTTAGTTGGTAATCTGTCTTCACGAGCGTTTGGAAAAAAATGGAATATTAAGGAATGGAAGCAAAAGCAAACTAAAAAAAAAATGGAATATTAAGGAATGGAAGCAAAAGCAAACTAAAAAAATCAGGGCTATAAATTTTGGCTCTACTGGTATCAAACGTACAAGGTCAGAGCACGGTGACATTGTAGAATCAACATGAACTTAAGTCTGTGAAAGAAGGAGGGAGGTTTCACAGGTAGCTACGACATTTGACGTGTTTGTGTTGTTGGCCGAAGTGGGGGAAGTAACGTAACAGATGAGGTGAAACTTTAAGGGAAAACTTGACATGTCCGATTTTTTTTTTTCAAAGAAATTACAATTGCTTAAAACACGAAAATTGCTTAAAACACGAAAATTGCTTAAAACACGAAAATTGCTGAAAACACGACAATTCCTCCCCGGGTTTGCAGATATTTTAAAATTAAGTACGTTTGCGGAAAAATTCGATGGACGCTTGGATCTGGAATATTTGGGTATCACAAGAAACTGCCCATTGTCCAGTTTTAGTGTAAATAAATAAAAAAATAGCTTGGCATTTAAGGATGACCATTAAAAAACAAACAACTGAAACAGCTTGTTTTAAATGGAGGTATGGGGGGGGGCGGCATTCGAAAATAACGTTGATTTCATCATGGCTAGGACTTCTGTATGTTGTGTGCAGTTAAAATGACTGAAACTAATACAATTAAAAACAGAATTTAAAAAAAAAACTTTCTTTTTTAAACCATCAAACAAAAACTTAAACTCTTTTTATCTCAATTTGTAAATTATTGCATTTGATTATATTTATAATTCTGAAAAGAGTTTTTTTCCCGAACTTACCTTTATGTAAAGTGAAATTTTCATTCTATTTTATTTTTTATGAAGCACAACAGATGTCGTAATTACCATTTTATACTCTCCTAGCAGTTCAATAAGCCTGTTAACTTTGTCCGTGATTTCAGCGTCTGCTAACCAATGATATGAAAGTAGACCATAACCTCTTACTTATAAAAGTCTGCCAGACTCACCCAACTATGGACTCACCAGATGTATAGCTTTTTCAGTTTTGCATTTACAGGAAGTCAACGACTTACAATTCCTGTTCGTATTAGTCAAATATTTGCAAGTAGGGAAACGCCTAATCTATCTGCCTCGCGGGTGAAGACATGATCCCCCCCCTCCAAAATACTGACCACTGAATTCCAAATGTTTATAATTACTAATTAGGCCTGTAAAGTATGCTGAGCTGAAAATCTGGCCTGTTTCTGTTATTCGCTAACCTGTAAAGCATGTTCAGCTGAAAATCTGGCCTGTTTCTGCTATTCGCCAACCTGTAAAGTATGTTCAGCTGAAAATCTGGCCTATTTCTGATATTCGCCAACCTGTAAAGAGAAACTACAAAAAATAAAATTAAATTATGTCCTTAATTTTAAATAGGTCTAACAGTTTTCCGCTTTTTTTCTGCAGATCAACATACTTTCTGAGTTAATGTTCCTGTAATTATGTACATTATTGATCAATTAATTATAAACTAAAACTTTGCTGTGACCCATCTTCAACACACCGATGGATCGCCAGGACCGCTGTGATCAATGAAAGATTTCGGTTTTCGATCTATTTAAGTTATTGGCAGCAGGGCCACCTCCAGAAAGTACTTGACCCTCGGCGGACCCCCGGACAATCTCTAAATAATGGGTCACCCCCCCTCCCCCACAAGCATCCTAATGATTTTACAGCACATTCAGAAAAAGCCAAAGGGTCTCTGACAATTGTTCAGGTTATCTCCTCCTTGTGACACCGTGTGGCAGTGTTAATAAATTGCATACATGTGTCTGCAGAAAAAACTGGCAAATTTCTTGTATTGACATATTGTAAAACCTGAAGAGGAATATGTAGGGGACACCAGAATATCTCTAATTTAGTGGTTCTAAATATATTGTAAAACATGAAGAGGAATCTGTAGGGGACACCAGAATATCTCTAATTTGGTGGTTCTAAAAATGGGGCTCACCACCAGCTGAGTTTTTTTTTTCAATATTTAAGGTTATGGGAATAAACGGCATCAGAGATTTTAAAAGGCTTACAGGATGACATAAATTTAGATATGATAACTTAGAAGATATATATTTTTAAAATCTGTTTTAAATGGAAGATATTAACTCCCGGATGGTCGTGCGCACGAATATCAACCCGAGGCACCCTTTTGCTTCATAGTACGCGCGGCTCGAATTAAAAGAGTGATCTATATAAACAAAAAAGAATTGCAAGAGTTATCTATTTAAACAAAAAAGAATTGCAAGAGTGATCTATTTAAACAAAAAAGAATTGCAAGAGTGATCTATTTAAACAAAAAAAGCAAAAAGTTCTAATGGTACAGCTATGAGGACTTCTGAAGCAATTCTTAATTTTTGTCCAGTTTTAATAAAGTACACTTATTTATTGCCTGTGTGGGTTTTAAAAAAAAAAATATAAATGCTCTTATAATTATATAAACAAGACTTGGAAAACCCGGCCTTGCCCGGGAAATTGAGGTGCATAAATTATAAAGCAAGTTGAAATAAACGAAATAATACATACATTACTTTTGTCCCATGGGACCACTCCTTCCCCCCCCCCCCCCACAAATCATTTTGACCTACACAGTTCCATGCTCACTGTGAAACCTGTTATAATGTTATTATATCGTTTCTTAATTAATATGTCTGCCTTCAGTTTTTTTTTCTCTATCTGTGTTTGTATATCAATTAGTTTGCCTACTTGTCTCTCTGTATCTACAAATCACTCTTCATATAATACATGTCAAAAATAAAAAAAGATCTAACAATATATTTTCATCGGCCAAACTCATTTTCCCTGTCAAAACAATATATATATATATATATATATATGTATATATATATATATATATATATATATATCAATTTAAACTACCATTATCTTATTGTCCTACTCTGTCAATACACCATGTAACAATATATCTTCATCAATCGATTTGGTTCTCTCTCTCTCTCTCTCTCTCTCTCTCTATATATATATATATATATATATATATATATATATATATATATATATATATACATACAGATATGTATTTGGCCTATAGAAAAACAAAACCTAAGCAAATTTCGAATCGTCAGTTATCAATATAGTGTTCGTTTTGTAAGGTTAAAAAAAAATCTTCGACATATCATGGTCCTGTTTTTTTCCCCTGCTTGAAGTATCATTTCCCTTTGATATCATGACAGTTATTAATAAGATTACATTTGCCCTGAAGAGGTTTATCATAAAACCACTCAATGTCAGGCCATTGGACAAAAGGGAACAGTGATTGAAATATTTTATACTGGTCTAAGTTTTTCCTAACCGTCATTCGTTAGTCGTCTGCTAAACATGTGTCATTATGTCATATCTCGGTGCCAGGTCTATGTTTCTTTAAATGTCACATACCAATGGCTGCATGTCCAGTCATTTATTTTATTTCCCTGCACATTTTTTTTTCGTGGACATTTATTGTTGACATTTTCCCAAGGGAACAGGAATGAATCTTGGTGAATACATTAAGTCTATTGTCTATTGTCATGTCCCCCGCCTGAACATGTTTTACATGAGTTATACCATGATATGTTATTGTTCTGTCTATGTTGGATAATACAGTGTATGCTACGGTCTTTTTCTTACACCTGTTGAGTTAGCGCTGCCAAGTTTACGGCAGTGTCTTCTATCTGTACAAAGTATGTTCCGGTTATTTTCTATGACAGTGGATGTTACGATCTGTTGTAATATGCAATGATATCAGGAAGTATAAACTGCAATCAGTCATTGTTTGGCACAGGCGAGGTGAGACGTCCTTACAGACAAACTAAACGACTGATTGTATAGCCCCCCCCCCCCCACTTCCACCCCACTTACCAAGTCACATATTCCGTATTTATATTCCGTATTTATATTCCGTATTTATATTCCGTATTTATATTCTTTATTTATATTCCGTATTTATATTCCGTATTTATATTCTTTATTTATATTCCGTATTTATATTCCGTATTTATATTCTTTATTTATATTCCGTATTTATATTCCGTATTTATATTCTTTATTTATATTCCGTATTTATATTCCGTATTTATATTCTTTATTTATATTCCGTATTTATATTCCGTATTTATATTCTTTATTTATATTCCGTATTTATATTCCGTATTTATATTCTTTATTTATATTCCGTATTTATATTCCGTATTTATATTCCGTATTTATATTCCGTATTTATATTCCGTATTTATATTCCGTATTTATATTCCGTATTTATATTCTTTATTTATATTCCGTATTTATATTCAGTATTTATGTTCCGTATTTTATCTGAGGCTAAGAGATCACTATAAGTAATTTTGTTTAGGAGCCCCAAATACCCATGTGAGTCTCTGTCTAGATGATGGGGGGCCTACCACATAAAGGAAAACATTTGCTAGTAACCGACGTAATAACAGTAATTAAAGCAATACACAGTAATGTAGTTGACTATCTAAAATAGGATTGAGGCAGTACACCTTTGTAGTGATTTGTCTATACAGAACGAAATATGCTACAGGCTTATGTAGTGATTTATTATGGATTATATATATTCAGTAATATCTATTGTAGTAGTATCAGTATGTTCAGCTAGTAATGTCTCTATCTATCCCAGTATCAGTATGTGCAGCTAGTAATGTCTCTATCTTTCCCAGTATCAGTATGTTCAGCTAGTAATGTCTCTATCTTTCCCAGTATCAGTATGTTCAGCTAGTAATGTCTCTATCTTTCCCAGTATCAGTATGTTCAGCTAGTAATGTCTCTATCTTTCCCAGTATCAGTATGTTCAGCTAGTAATGTCTCTATCTTTCCCAGTATCAGTATGTGCAGCTAGTAATGTCTCTATCTTTCCCAGTATCAGTATGTTCAGCTAGTAATGTCTCTATCTTTCCCAGTATCAGTATGTGCAGCTAGTAATGTCTCTATCTATCCCAGTATCAGTATTTGCAGCTAGTAATGTCTCTATCTTTCCCAGTATCAGTATGTGCAGCTAGTAATGTCTCTATCTTTCCCAGTATCAGTATGTTCAGCTAGTAATGTCTCTATCTATCCCAGTATCAGTATGTGCAGCTAGTAATGTCTCTATCTATCCCAGTATCAGTATGTGCAGCTAGTAATGTCTCTATCTATCCCAGTATCAGTATGTGCAGCTAGTAATGTCTCTATCTATCCCAGTATCAGTATGTGCAGCTAGTAATGTCTCTATCTTTCCCAGTATCAGTATGTTCAGCTAGTAATGTCTCTATCTATCCCAGTATCAGTATGTGCAGCTAGTAATGTCTCTATCTATCCCAGTATCAGTATGTGCAGCTAGTAATGTCTCTATCTATCCCAGTATCAGTATGTGCAGCTAGTAATGTCTCTATCTTTCCCAGTATCAGTATGTGCAGCTAGTAATGTCTCTATCTATCCCAGTATCAGTATGTGCAGCTAGTAATGTCTCTATCTATCCCAGTATCAGTATGTGCAGCTAGTAATGTCTCTATCTATCCCAGTATCAGTATGTGCAGCTAGTAATGTCTCTATCTATCCCAGTATCAGTATGTGCAGCTAGTAATGTCTCTATCTAGAACAGATTCTTGCAAAAATCTTCCTCCAAATGTTATTTGACACTTTCCTCCTCACTTCTATTTATAAATTGTTCTCGTCCCAACCCCCACCCCCTAAACAAATGTCACAGATTCACCGACAAACCTGAAAAACGCCAAATGGTAAAAACAAAATACTTTTGGCTATTTTTGTTTCTTATATATGCAGTGAATTAAATAAAGTGCATGTTGAAAAGACACCAACTTGACAAATGTCTCGAATTGAAAAAAAAGACGGTTTTGACGGTATTTCTTAAAATTAGCCGTTATAAAAAGACAGATGTGTCTCTAGCTACCTAATGATGTGTCTCTAACTACAAAATGATGTTTCTCTAAGAAAGTCATAAGTTCTCCAAGTAAGACAAGATGTATGTCAAATGTAGTCCGCCACAAAAGATGTTCAAACATATCCCATCATGGGCCCTTAATTTAGGCACCAAAAAGTGATAGCATTTGGCGGGTTGTGTGATGATGGGGGGGGCCCAAGCTGGTAATCCTGAATCTAATGTTTACATAACTGTTTGCATGTCAAAAGCCAAATAACTGATATATTTAAATATTCTGACGGGCAGTAAGTGAATTCATGGGTTTTGTACATCTATTCAAGGCCATTCTTAGTTGGGTGCCTTACTCAGCGGGGGCTACAGGCAGAGATTCCCGGAGCTTTTTAGATGTCCTGAGCACAGGTTATATCGGTGAGGACTTGGGATATATTCAAAGCTAATTGATATTTGAAGAGCCCTGTTGGTGGGTGTCTTTAGTCAAACAGCTTGTTTTCCCATCCGTAAGATCGGCTGCAGCGGCGATTTTTGCCGCCCTCTCATTTAGTTTAGGTATTTCAATTTAATCTATACATTTTTGCCGCCCCCCCCCCTAAAAAGTAATAAAAAGTGCCGACCGCACCCACCGCCCCCCCCCCCAGGTACGCCACTGATCGGCCGTGCTTTTTATTAATCGTATACTAAAAGAAGACACTTCTGTCCAAACTTTTGTTTGTATTGAAGTCAATCCCAAGTCAGCAAACTTTCAGCACCGTTTACAGTGAACGTAATTCGTTTAATCCAACATACTATGTCTCGGTGTGTCAGCAAAATGTGATAGTTTGAAAAATGTCTTGAGTCCTTTAATCCTAAGCTTGACTTGTTATCTAAAAAATAAATATCTTCAAAGACTGCTGTTGAGTTGTTTAACATCTGACAGACGAGCTTCAAAAGGACAAAGTAGTTTGTACGTGATTTTATAAATATTAACAAAATTTGGATTTTTTTTCACATTTGAAAAAAAATATATTTATGAATTGCTTTCTGTTCAGTGGGTTTGTGTCACGTATATTTCAAATGGGTTAGTGTCACGTATTTGTTAAATGGGTTAGTGTCACGTATATTTCAAATGGGTTAGTGTCACGTATTTGTTAAATGGGTTATTGTCACGTTTATTTCAAATTGGTTAGTGTCACGTATCTGCTCTTAGATTGACATGTTACATTGACGACTCATTTCTACTATTTTGACATGCTGCATTCATGTAAATAACAGTGACAGAACATACATGAGCGTGTTGGAATTACCAATGCAATATAACATATCAGGGGCTTAAATTAATTTCATTATTTCCATACAAATTACATAATAATACTCATTTCCAGTGTGCGTTAAATCGAAAGTAAAGAATGAATACAACAGTATTCCAGTTTAAAATACAACCATGAAAAAAATCGGATCTGCCCGAAACCAAAAATAACCTAGCCTACTGATCAAGCCTAAGGGGATATAACTCTATGCAAAGGTTTTGCAGGGGACAGCTAGTATTACATAAACGTCATGAACATACATGTCAGTCACTTTGATGTCATTTTGTAGCGCAAACATATAATTTTATTTTTAAATAAAATAATTTGTAATTGTTTGAAAATCGTTTTTTTTTATTTCAATATATTATTTAGCTTCCATCAATGCTTCAGGAAAAAAAATGAATACCACGGGTTGAACTTGAAAGGGAGGGGGGGGAGGGGGGGATAGGGCGCTACTCAGTCTTCTACTTTCTCTATCCATAAGCACACCACTGCTGGCAGCTTTCACATTATTGCCACTGTTGGAACTATAATAATTAATTATTCTTTTGTATCAATTTCAAATCAATTTAAGATTTTTAAAAAAAAAAAATATAATTATATTTTCTTGGTACATAAAAAAAATCCCGACACAAACGTTCTTTTTATTCTGTGTTAATTTTTTTTTGTGTTGTTTGTTAATGTAGTAAAATTTTAAAAAAAAAATTAAAAATTAAAAAATAGTTTTATAGAGCAACGATACCCGACGTCGATACACCATCCATCAGTAGTCGATTACATTGTTCAAATTAATTTTGTCAAAGAGTTGTTTTGTTAGTTAACTAGATGGTAACTTTTTTTTCGCTAGTTGTGTATAACTTCCATATGTAGTTATCTATAACCACACCTGATGCCATGTCTACTTCCAGTCTGCCTGTCCACTATATGTATAAATTCCATATGTAGTTATCTATAACTACACTTGATGCCATGTCTACTTCCAGTCTGCCTGTCCACTGTATAACTTCCATATGTAGTTATCTATAACTACACTTGATGCCATGTCTACTTCCAGTCTGCCTGTCCACTATATGTATAACTTCCATATGTAGTTATCTATAACTACACTTGATGCCATGTCTACTTCCAGTCTGCCTGTCCACTGTATTACTTCCATATGTAGTTATCTATAACTACACTTGATGCCATGTCTACTTCCAGTCTGCCTGTCCACTATATGTATAACTTCCATATGTAGTTATCTATAACTACACTTGATGCCATGTCTACTTCCAATCTGCCTGTTCACTGATATATAACTTCCATATGTAGTTATCTATAACCACACTTGATGCCATGTCTACTTCCAGTCTGCCTGTCCACTGTATAACTTCCATATGTAGTTATCTATAACTACACTTGATGCCATGTCTACTTCCAGTCTGCCTGTCCACTATATGTATAACTTCCATATGTAGTTATCTATAACCACACTTGATGCCATGTCTACTTCCAGTCTGCCTGTCCACTATATAACTTCCATATGTAGTTATCTATAACTACACCTGATGCCATGTCTACTTCCAGTCTGCCTGTCCACTGTATAACTTCCATATGTAGTTATCTATAACTACACTTGATGCCATGTCTACTTCCAGTCTGCCTGTCCACTGTATAAATTCCATATGTAGTTATCTATAACTACACTTGATGCCATGTCTACTTCCAGTCTGCCTGTCCACTGTATAACTTCCATATGTAGTTATCTATAACCACACCTGATGCCATGTCTACTTCCAGTCTGCCTGTCCACTGTATAAATTCCATATGTAGTTATCTATAACTACACTTGATGCCATGTCTACTTCCAGTCTGCCTGTCCACTGTATAACTTCCATATGTAGTTATCTATAACTACACTTGATGCCATGTCTACTTCCAGTCTGCCTGTCCACTATATGTATAACTTCCATATGTAGTTATCTATAACTACACTTGATGCCATGTCTACTTCCAGTCTGCCTGTCCACTGTATTACTTCCATATGTAGTTATCTATAACTACACTTGATGCCATGTCTACTTCCAGTCTGCCTGTCCACTATATGTATAACTTCCATATGTAGTTATCTATAACTACACTTGATGCCATGTCTACTTCCAATCTGCCTGTTCACTGATATAACTTCCATATGTAGTTATCTATAACCACACTTGATGCCATGTCTACTTCCAGTCTGCCTGTCCACTGTATAACTTCCATATGTAGTTATCTATAACTACACTTGATGCCATGTCTACTTCCAGTCTGCCTGTCCACTATATGTATAACTTCCATATGTAGTTATCTATAACCATACTTGATGCCATGTCTACTTCTGAGTCTGCCTGTCCACCTATATAACTTCCATATGTAGTTATCTATAACTACACCTGATGCCATGTCTACTTCCAGTCTGCCTGTCCACTGTATAACTTCCATATGTAGTTATCTATAACTACACTTGATGCCATGTCTACTTCCAGTCTGCCTGTCCACTGTATAAATTCCATATGTAGTTATCTATAACTACACTTGATGCCATGTCTACTTCCAGTCTGCCTGTCCACTGTATAACTTCCATATGTAGTTATCTATAACCACACCTGATGCCATGTCTACTTCCAGTCTGCCTGTCCACTGTATAAATTCCATATGTAGTTATCTATAACTACACTTGATGCCATGTCTACTTCCAGTCTGCCTGTCCACTGTATAACTTCCATATGTAGTTATCTATAACTACACTTGATGCCATGTCTACTTCCAGTCTGCCTGTCCACTATATGTATAACTTCCATATGTAGTTATCTATAACTACACTTGATGCCATGTCTACTTCCAGTCTGCCTGTCCACTGTATTACTTCCATATGTAGTTATCTATAACTACACTTGATGCCATGTCTACTTCCAGTCTGCCTGTCCACTGTATAACTTCCATATGTAGTTATCTATAACTACACTTGATGCCATGTCTACTTCCAGTCTGCCTGTCCACTATATGTATAACTTCCATATGTAGTTATCTATAACTACACTTGATGCCATGTCTACTTCCAGTCTGCCTGTCCACTGTATTACTTCCATATGTAGTTATCTATAACTACACTTGATGCCATGTCTACTTCCAGTCTGCCTGTCCACTATATGTATAACTTCCATATGTAGTTATCTATAACTACACTTGATGCCATGTCTACTTCCAATCTGCCTGTTCACTGATATATAACTTCCATATGTAGTTATCTATAACCACACTTGATGCCATGTCTACTTCCAGTCTGCCTGTCCACTATATGTATAACTTCCATATGTAGTTATCTGTAACTACACTTGATGCCATGTCTACTTCCAATCTGCCTGTTCACTGATATATAACTTCCATATGTAGTTATCTATAACCACACTTGATGCCATGTCTACTTCCAGTCTGCCTGTCCACTATATGTATAACTTCTATATGTAGTTATCTATAACCACACTTGATGCCATGTCTACTTCCAGTCTGCCTGTCCACTATATGTATAACTTCCATATGTAGTTATCTATAACCACACTTGATGTCATGTCTACTTCCAGTCTGCCTGTCCACTATATAATATAACTTCCATATGTAGTTATCTATAACCACACTTGATGCCGTGTCTACTTCCAGTCTGCCTGTTCACTGATGGAGGACAACCCCCGGCACTACGACATCCCAATATGGTTCAACGGCACACAGAACTGGATGACGGGCTTGACCAGGCGCACAACATGTGACGACATAGTCTACGCCCTGTTGTACAGCAGCGCCCTGCACGAGACGGAATCCACAGACAACTACGCCATTTTCGAGAAATGGCGCGAAGTCGAGCGACCTCTCTCGGTAAGTGAAAAGGTCACCCATCTGTTTGCTTACCTTCTATTCTTTTACTCAACTCTGACCTAATTTCCTGACTGTATTTTATTGTGACGGCTTAGTGATAAAAATTGGTTTGGTCGCTGGCAGAGGCGTCATTTTCAGATTCGGCTGGGGGGGGGGGGATTGGCAGACCTCGCAAAATATTAGAGCTGTTAAAACCATCTTGCAAATTATGACAGTAGTGTCTAAAATAAATTAAAACAAAATTATATAATTTTACTGAATAATTAATTTAAAGTTCAAATGAGAAGAATGTGCAAAAATGTGTTTGACAACCAAATGTTATTTTAATAACCCACTTTATAAGGTTTTATATTGAACAAACTGATAGTTTTTTTTAGATAATTTGTATCAAAATGAACAGAAATAATGGTCGCTCCCCATCCCCACAGGTAATACACAATTAGTACCTGACCATCACCATAGTCACAGAGCTGTCTTAGTTCAATACTTTGAATGTGCTACTGGGTTTAAAACAGTTTACGCGTTTCCATGATTTTGAGAATTATAAAACATGGTTCATGCATGTGTTATATTCAAAGCGGAAAACAAGAATTCAAAATGGCGTCTCGATTCGATAAATGTTGTTTTTTTTTTAATCTACAGTTTTTAATAATTTCTGCGGTTTTCAAACATGAAACACAAAGGACAAAATGTGAAATAATTCAATTTTAATATTTGTCTGTTCGTTTTTTTTTTAAAAAACATATTACATTTTTAAATCATGAAAAAATCGGATCTGTCCGAAACTAAAAATAACCTAGCCTACTGATCTAACCTAAGGGAATATAACTCTATGCAAAGGTTTTGCAGGGTACATCTAGTGTAGAATGTCACTTTTAATGTCACTCTCTGTAAAATAGCGCTTAGATTAAATTCCATTATATCAAAGCGAAACATGCTTTTTTTTTTATAATTATAAAAACGCAGTGGCTACAGTTCCAAGGAACGGGACACCGTATAATTTTTTCCGGGGTCCAACTATAGATTCGCATGCGCTCTAGCGCTCTAGACGGACTTTATTTTTGTACGGCTGTAGATGTGCGCATGCGCGATAGCCAGACTCCGAATTTTTTTTTCGGGGTCCGGCTATAGATATTGCTCCTAACCCTAACCATATCCCTATCCCTAACCCCCTAACGCTAACCCTAATCCTAACCCTATTCCCATACCTAATCCTAACCCTAGCCCCAAAAACAAAAAAAATATGCAAGAAGAACAGGTGCCAGTTAGTTTAAGCCTTGCAGTTTGTACATTTTGAAAATATTCAGAATTTCTTGGATTGTATGATGCATTTCACTGAAATAATTTGTATCAATTAATTTATTCCTTTTTTTTTATTACAAAAAAAAATATAACATGTTAACTATATCCAACATCAACTATTATAGTGGGCAAAATGTGATCTCACTAGGAAATTGATATCACGGGGTCACGTGCCTCATAGGAATGAGACGTTTAGTTCTACATTGAATCTCTAACCACTGTTGTAACACAGTGACCCTTGTACATACAGACCTTAGTAAAGTCGGCGCGGCGTATGGGATCACCACGGAGACCTCGCATGGGATTGGAAGTCATAACGCCACTGAGTCAATGACTCGTACACCGTTAACCTGTAACAATGTTGAGAAATAAAGGAAGAACTGTGTATTATTTGTCACAATGAGCCATAGCTATTGGTGGGGGGGGGGTGTGGAGGGAGGAGTTAGTTTTCATTTTTATTAATCTCATCTACTGTAAAAGTATTCAAAAGGGAACCAAGAAATGTGATATCTGTTCCCCGTTCTTGAAGTGGATTGGCTGGACCAACATTGACTATTAGTACTGGAGTTGTGAGAAGAATAGTGTTAGGCTTTATATAGTAGTGTCTGTGTGTGTGTGTGTGCGCCTGTGTGTGTGTGGTGAGGGTGTGTGTGTGTGTACGCGCCTGTGTGTGTGTGTGTGCGCCTGTGTGTGTGTGTGCTGTGAGGGTATGTAATCAAAAAGGGGTTGGGGTCGGACATCGGTAAATAATCTCCTTGATTTTTATAAAGAGAGGCAAGAGGTAAAGGGGTGGGGGGGGGGACACGGTGGGAGGAAACGCTCAAGATAAGAGAAATATTTGTTCAACCAATATCAGCTGTTATTGGTGAATTGTACAGGGTCAACTTCACTTCATGGGACAATAGAATCGAGAGAGAGGCTTTCTAGTTTTCTTGATGTTACCGCCGCTTTTATATAGGCTTGCGAAGCTTAACTATATCTCTCAAACCCTTCCTGAAGTTCGTAGATATTTAAAACATTGACCTTCAAATGACCGAGCATTGACAATTATATGTCACAACATTGACCATTATATGACCCAATATTGACCATCAAATGACCAATATTGACAATCATATGACCCAACATTGACGATCATATGACCCAATATTGACCATCAAATGATCCAACATTGACCATCATATGACCCATCATGACCATCATATGACCCAACATTGACAATTATATGAACCAACATTGACCATTATATGAACCAACATTGACCATTATATGAACCAACATTCACCATCATATGACCCAACATTGACCATTATATGAACCAACATTGACCATCATATGACCCAACATTGACCATCATATGAACCAACATTGACCATGATATGACCCAATATTGACCATCATATGACCCAATATTGACCATCATATGACCCACCAGTGACCATCACATGACTTAACATTGACCATCATATGACCCAACATTGACCATCATATGACCCATTATTGACCATCATATGACCCAATATTGACCATCATATGACCCAACATTGACCATCATATGACCCAACATCGACCACTTTATGACCCAAAATTGACCATCATATGACCCAACATCGACCATCATATGAACCAACATCGACCATTATATGACTCAACATTGACCATCATATGACCCATTATTGACCATCATATGACCCAATATTGACCATCATATGACCCAACATTGACCATCATATGACCCAACATTGACCATTATATGAACCAACATTGACTATCATATGACCAACATCGACCATTATATGACCCAACATTGACCATCATATGACCCAACATCGACCATTATATGAACCAACATTGACCATTATATGACCCAACATTGACCATTATATGAACCAACATTGACCATTATATGAACCAACATTCACCATCATATGACCCAACACTAGTAACACAAATGTATCGTTCATGTATCGGTATTTAAACATAGTTTAACGACACATTTACCAGGGGTATGGTGATCTGTTTATGTTACATAGAGCAGTTGGTAGTTGCACGATAGGTAAGCATTGAATCTTTCCAGTTCTCTGTATCGTTTTCCTTGTATGATAAACAAGACTGTCATATGATAAATCCAGAAACAAGTTCACTACAGAAAATATTCCAGAATGTTGTCTGCAAACCCATATATAAAACAAAACTCTACAGACAAACAATGTTATTTTTTTTATTTCTAACAATCTTAGATGTCTTGGATACCTTTAGAAAATTCAGCACTATCATATATATCATATATAATAATACTCATTTCCAGTGTGTGTTAAATCGAAAGTAAAGAATTAATACAACAGCATTCCAGTTTAAAATACAACCATGAAAAAAATCGGATCTGCTCGAAACCAAAAAATAACCTAGCCTACCGATCAAGCATAAGGGGATATAACTCTATACAAAGGTTTTGCAGGGTACAGCTAGTATATATATATAAAGATATGATTATAATAAAAAAAACCTAATTCATTCAAAAAGTACAAATTATACTACGGGTATAATTTAAGTAGGTCGTAGAGTTTGATGGGTTCCAGAGCGATATACTGACATTACCCCATCCCCCCATCACCCTACAAACAGAGATGGACTTGAGGCCCCAGGCGCAGAAGAAAATTTTGGGCCCTTTAGAAAGAGAGAGACATATCAAAAGTTTTCAAATTTGGCTCTGGGCGCATGCCCAATGCGCCCGTCCTTTAATCCGCCCCTGCATGCAAAGCCGACAGCACCCTAAATTTTTGCAAGACAAAGTTTTAATTCTCCGTAAAGCCCTATTTCAACTGAGTGCAGTAATACTTTAATCTAAAGCATGCGTTGATCAGGGTACACTGTCCCATGTATTACTGTGTGGGTGGTGGTGGTGGGTATTAGTCGGAGATTAATTTATATTGGTTTAGGATCATGTGCGTGATACGGTGCTGTTATATGGAATTAATATTCAATGACATTATCTAGCAGCATAGCGTAATGTACTGTACTTGCTGTGAGTGACGGGTAAGTCACGGGTATATTAGTTGAATAGCCGGAACATTTTGTGTTTTGATTCTGAAAAATAATTTTGATAACTGTTCAACATTAATAGAAACTTTTTTACGATAATTAGTTTTTAGAAGGAAAAAATGCGAATCTACTGAATAATTTCATGAAATACAAAATGATTTAGAGGGAACACTGCCTTGGTGTAGCTTGCAGTATTCTGCGGACATTTGAGATAAGTAATTGTGATCCAGCGGAACCTCGGGTTACGAACGCTCCAGGTAACATACACATTCGGGTTACGATCAATAACTTTTGAATTTCTTTTTTTCGGGTAACGAACAGCGCCTCGGGTTACGAACTATTGTCAGAGAAAGCCAGAAAGATTTACCATTTGAGAATTTTGAGTACAAAGACTACGCAGCACAGATTCAGACTTTAAATTTGGAGCAGTGAAAATACTTTGATATATAGTCGTTAAAGTAAACAGTTTTAAAGTTTGGTTGTAAATGAATGCTCTATTTGTTATTCAGTTTATTACATGAAAGTATTTAGTAGTTCTACTAATTCTATGTTTCTCTGGCTAACGTACTTAGAGGACCCAGCCCCATGTCCTTTAGTCAAGGAGCTTACACACATTCATGGAAGTATCTCCTTAGAGCTCTGGTGAACTGGCAACGGCTCTGCACACACACACACAGACACACACACACTCACACTCATCCTCACAAATCCACATCAACAGAAAGTTTAAAAGTTAAAAATCTATTCCCCCCTACACCTCCTCTCATTTTATGGTTTTTTTAATGGTGACGCCAATGCCTAAACTCCATTTTATTAGCCATAAACGTTTTGTATTGTTACAGGCTGGGGCCTACAACAAGACCAGATTCATACGTATGTCATCCGGGGGGGGGCATTGTATTTGGTTTATAGTCCTGCTCCACAGCGAACATGATAAACTTATTGTCTTGACTCCACACTATACAGCCAATTAACTCTGTGGAAGGGGGAGAGCATGGAATCTTGTCGTGTGGCGATTATCTCCACTGTGGGGAGATAACCAGTGAACACGGGTCGACGACAACTCTGCGACGAATGACGTTTCAACCATACGCTCTGTTGATACAGTGGGGTAGTGTTAAACACAGGAAGAGTAAATTGGGTTTAACCGTTGGTGTTGGCTTTAGATTTGTTACAGCGATCCTTTACAATCGTATTTACAGTGGAACATCGGGCTTCGAATTTAATTTATTAGTACCATAACTCTGTTCGCTACCCTAACATTGAAATCGATGAAATAAACAGAGTTTGTTTTAAAATAAAAGAATCGTTCTTTTCGTATTCAAATCCGGTCATTAACCTGAAAAAAGTGCAAAGAATAGGCAAACATCACACATGTAGTAAATAGGTAAACTTCACGCATATGAAAACAAGCAATTAAGCCTGTTCCATTCTGGACACAGGGCGTGTTAGCGCATTTTCGTGTTATGTATCAGTACGTTTGTTAGCTTTCAGTAAATATTTGTAAATTTTGGAAATGTTTATAAATTCACTTGTGTAATGCATATATCTGTAAAAAAAAAAAGTATAAAGACGTTTCTTTATATTTGAAAAAAAATATTGTCTCTTAAATCTAACTACAAGTGGTTTGTGGTTACTGAAATAGGACTCATAATTGAAAACATTCTAAATTATAGTCATTTAATCGTCCGAAAACTCCGTCAATTATTGCATAGCTCTGATACTTTCAATTAAACTCAGAACACAAGCTTACTATTTCATTTGATGAGTTTCTTAATAAATCTTGGTGAAACTACGTGCTGCAGTATTTCGGCACCAAAATGAACCTTGGGTTATTGAACGTACAAGGTGTATATATAATATATAAGCCCCTTAGGGAGCCCTGAGCCTAGCCCTCATAGGTCCTATAGCGAAATGAACTTTTGATGTACACATGGCAGGCCAAGACCTACAAAATGATATATACATCATGGGTCTAGGACTTATAGTTGCTGAGATATAGCGCTCCTTTATTAATATAGCTTATATAGTAAAAAACGGTACTAAGGCCCCTTTTACGGCCCTGAGAGGTCAGATCGCGAAATGGAAAAAAGTCATTTCTTGGCAGGCCAAGACCTACAAAATGATATATACATCATGGGTCTAGGACTTATGGTTGTTGAGATCTAGGGTGATGACGGACAGACAGACAGACAAAACGGGGACAATATAGCAATTTTTTTCGAAAATACTCTAAAAAGAAAGTAAACATTAAAGTAAAATAATGTAACAAAAAATTGACTTTGTTACCGATAAAAATGACTGAGTAAAATTAGTAAAAAAAATTTATTCTGCATCATTAGTTTCAGAAGTTCTTGGCAGCCAACTGGGAATATTTCTGCACCAAGAAACTATCTTGGGAAATGTGTCGCTTCCAGGGGCAGTTAAGGTTGTTTCATTGTGGACACAATCTACGCATAATATAAACTTGACTTACTTTTAGTAGCCTTTGTTTTTAAGTTCAATCTGTTTAGTAAGCCGAGAGACAGGTTTTCTACCATAGGTGGTTTCAATTTGAATTGAATCAGTGGGTTGTCTGCCATGAGTGGTTTAATTATATGAATCGAATCAGTGGGTTGTCTGCCATGAGTGGTTTCAATATGAATTGAATCAGTGTGTTGTCTACCATGAGTGTTTTCAATATGAATTGAATCAGTGGGTTGTCTACCATGAGTGGTTTCAATATGACTTGAATCAAAATATAAAATGATTAAAATCGAAGTTTTTAAATTTATTCAGTGGGTTCAGCCAGTTTGTCATGTAAGGTCATTTGGCTACGGAAATGTCATACAAATTTTGTCATGGACGTTTCGTCATGTCGGGATCACTTTGATTTGTTAGGATTACTTCGTTATGAATGTGTTACTTTGATTTGTTAGGATTACTTCGTTATGAATGTGTTACTTTGATTTGTTAGGATTACTTCGTTATGTATGTGTTACTTTGATTTGTTAGGATTACTTCGTTATGAATGTGTTACTTTGATTTGTTAGGATTACTTCGTTATGTATGTGTTACTTTGATTTGTTAGGATTACTTCGTTATGAATGTGTTACTTTGATTTGTTAGGATTACTTCGTTATGTATGTGTTACTTTGATTTGTTAGGATTACTTCGTTATGTATGTGTTACTTTGATTTGTTAGGATTACTTCGTTATGTATGTGTTACTTTGATTTGTTAGGATTACTTCGTTATGAATGTGTTACTTTGATTTGTTAGGATTACTTCGTTATGTATGTGTTACTTTGATTTGTTAGGATTACTTCGTTATGAATGTGTTACTTTGATTTGTTAGGATTACTTCGTTATGTATGTGTTACTTTGATTTGTTAGGATTACTTCGTTATGAATGTGTTACTTTGATTTGTTAGGATTACTTCGTTATGTATGTGTTACTTTGATTTGTTAGGATTACTTCGTTATGTATGTGTTACTTTGATTTGTTAGGATTACTTCGTTATGTATGTGTTACTTTGATTTGTTAGGATTACTTCGTTATGAATGTGTTACTTTGATTTGTTAGGATTACTTCGTTATGAATGTGTTACTTTGATTTGTTAGGATTACTTCGTTATGTATGTGTTACTTTGATTTATTAGGATTACTTCGTTATGAATGTGTTACTTTGATTTGTTAGGATTACTTCGTTATGAATGTGTTACTTTGATTTGTTAGGATTACTTCGTTATGTATGTGTTACTTTGATTTGTTAGGATTACTTCGTTATGTATGTGTTACTTTGATTTGTTAGGATTACTTCGTTATGTATGTGTTACTTTGATTTGTTAGGATTACTTCGTTATGTATGTGTTACTATCATATGTTAGGATTACTTCGTTATGTATGTGTTACTTTGATTTGTTAGGATTACTTCGTTATGTATGTGTTACTTTGATTTGTTAGGATTACTTCGTTATGTATGTGTTACTTTGATTTGTTAGGATTACTTCGTTATGTATGTGTTACTTTGATTTGTTAGGATTACTTCGTTATGTATGCGTTACTTTGATTTGTTAGGATTACTTCGTTATGTATGTGTTACTTTGCTAAAAAATGTATGATTTCGTCTCGGACACTTTAATAATAAGGGATCGATTGGTCAGGAAATGATTGCAATGACTGGAAAATCTTAGGATGAAACTTTGTTATTTCTGCGATACTTTGATAGATATGACTGGGTCATTTTGTCACGGACACTTATCTCCTAGATTACTTCGTTATGTTAGGGTCATTTTCTTATTAGCGTATGGATGACTTGGTCAGTAAGTAAGTGCCTTGGAGTGTTATTGATTAATTCAAAGTATTTACAATGTAACGCTTACGTATTGATTCACATTGCCCGACATCTCTCTAAATGGCTAAATAACTAACCTCTAGTGGTAATAAATACCGTTGTTTAAAAATAGTCAACAACTTCACATACAGCATTCACATTTTAAATGTTTTACAGTACCCTTATCACGTGACTTTTTGTTTTTACTTTTCATAATGGTCGTTGTAGTATTTTTTATGGCCCTGATTGTGAAGTATAAGAACAAAGTAAACAGATTAACGATAACAGTTTGTCTTGAACGTAACACACCCTATATACACACACACATACCCGCCCACCTACAGACACACCTACACACAGCACTTATGTCTGTCAGAGTGCACTATGTCGTATAGTGCTAAAACAAACACAGTATACAACGACATGTACTCTATTGATTTACTGTATACGGTTTTTTTTTCCTTTTTCTGTGATTTATTACCTATTAATACTGTTTTCTGTTGAAATTTATGTAACAAACACTGCAAAAAAAAAAACAAACTTTCGTTTATTTTTTTCAAATAGAAAATCCCGGTCCATGATTTTAATTTATTTTTCATTGATAAGACTTTATGCGTCTTGAAAAATGAATATTTCGGCTTATACATTAACGGTACCGTGGACATGTTATTTATAACATAATTGCCTTTTCTGCAATACTAGAATGATTGATGATCAGATGGAGTAGACATCAAATAAAATCGTAATGTACTAGTCGAATAAAAATAAACAGTAACGAAATAGACATAAACAGTAACGAAATAGACATAAACAGTAACGAAATAGACATAAACAGTTACGAAATAGATATAAACAGTAACGAAATAGACATAAACAGTAATGAAATAGACATAAACAGTAACGGAATAGACATAAACAGTAACGAAATAGATATAAACAGTAACGAAATAGACATAAACAGTAATGAAATAGACATAAACAGTAACGGAATAGATATAAACAGTAATGGAATAGACGTAAACAGTAATGAAATAGATATAAACAAAACGGAATAACGAATGTAAAGAGTTCAATTGAATGAAATTAAATAAGAACACAATCAAAAGAAAAAGACACAAAACAACAAAGTAAAAAAACACAATCTTTGTCTCTTCAAAATGAAGATAGCGAAGAAAATACCTGTTTATGTGATTTGATCAGTAATTGTGTCTAAAATAAGTAGGTATGCTGATGCCCACCTACTTTAACCATGTTCACGGAAATGGTCTGATTTCAGCGCTCGATTTACATTATTGATCGCAAGCAAAATGATTAATCTATTGAGATCTTCGATTAGTGTCATTTTAAACAAATGCTCACATCTCTTTAATCCAGGAGAATTTCGATATAAAATTTTTGTATTGTGTGTTGTTTTTTTTCTGAAGAGTCTAACGGAATATTTGTTCAGGTTTTAGTTCAGCATTAAAAAAAAAAATGATCGACGAATACACTAAAGTACATGATACCTTGGAATACTAAAAAACACAATTCTTGTCAATCGTCTTATTGCTTTAAAATATTGACCAATCGTTAAACGTGATTAAAATATGCGGTATTGTAGGGATGATATTTTAGATCGCAATATTTAACATTTAATGGAAGAACCTTGGCAGTGTCCTTTGCCATGTTATGACCATGGAAGTACTATTGTGGTATTACGCATAAATGAGGAGAAAGGGGTTTGGGGTGTTGATGCTAGTACATTGCTCCAGCTATTCGTATGACAAAGGTAACTTGTGTAAGATGGGTTCAAACCAGTAACCTCCATAAAATAGATTTGAATCACCTCAGAGACACAGTGTCCTTAAATAGACAGGCGTTACATCCTCAGAGACACGGTGTCATCAAATAGACAGGCGTTACATCCTCAGAGACACGGTGTCATCAAATAGACAGGCGTTACATCCTGAGACACGGTGTCATCAAATAGACTGGCGTTACATCCTCAGAGACACGGTGTCATCAAATACAAATAAGAACTGCATACTTGATTGATCTATAGCTATCATTGTTAATAAACTGGTTATTATTGCTCATCTAGCTGTACCCTGCAAAACCTTTGCATGTTGAGTTATATCCCCTTAGGCTTGATCGGTAGGCTAGGACCCCTAGGTTATTTTTTGGTTTCGGGCAGATCCGATTTTTTCATGACTGTATTTTAAACTGGAATACTGTTGTATTAATTTTTTACTTTCCATTTAACGCAGAACCATAGATATATAAGACTAGATTGCTTATGCTTATTTAACAGAGACCGAAAAAGTGTTGTATTCGAGACCCCTACTTTAAAAAGAGAAGAGTACAATTCTGTACAGTTCTTTATTTTTTACCGAGAAAGATTTCCTTCCTTTTAACTAAAAAAAAATCCCCATTCATGCTAGAGGTTGGCGCTTTTAAAATCAACTGATGTGTCCGAAAAAATTATATTTGACGGTTAGTAATAATATAATCAAACAACCGGGTACACAACAAGAAGGCATTTTATTCAATGAATAAAAAGTTTTTGAAAATTTGTCAAGGAAAACAATGCAAAATGTCTTCTGCTATTTATTTCGGTTACTTAAGGTTTCTATGCGTACTACGTCATCAGGTTATACAGAATTGTACTCTTCTCTTTTTAAAGTTATGGTCCGCACAATATATATCTATGCATAGCCCATAAGCGATAAAGTCTTATATATCTATGCGCAGAACCCAAATCAATTTTATTTTTATTATTCTTGAAAATCTTTTTTCTAACATTCATCTATATCATGCATCTATTTCATAAATGTTTGTTCATCTTTCTACGTCATGTAATAATTTATACAACTACTTCTGTTGTTTACATATATTATTTAGTCTAGGACGAAGATTTTGAAAGTTTGGTCATCCTGGGGCGAAGAGCAGCCAAATGTACAGCTGACCATGCGCAGTATGGACGACTACTTCCTCCCGGGAGAGTCTAGTCTGTACCTACGAAGCCGTCGTCGAATCAAAAAGTCGGGTCGGCACAAATCAAAGCACACGGCCCATTGCAGGTAGGGTGTCATCGCGTTGAATTCTCATTTGGTTTTATAACCTTGATTTAAAATAAACTAAATTGTATGTAAGAATCATTTTTAAGCATAGCGAGCCCCAGGAGTCACCCAGGACCGTTCGTATGAATAGGAAAACTAGTAATCTGCCTAGGGCCCTTACTATTAAGAAGGTTCCCTGCCCTGTAGGGACATGTATCATTTTAACCTATGACTGCCGATATTTTATTAGTCTTAGTTTCCCAAATGTTTTAATTTGCTTTGCGCCCCAATATGTATTTTTGTTTTGGCCCCCTCCCATATGTATCTTTCTTTGTTTTGGCCCCCCATATAAATCATTCTTTTGCGCCCCCATATGTATTTTTGTTTTGGGCCCCATACTTATCTTTGTTTTGGCCCCCCTTATGTATCTTTGTTTTGGGCCCCCATATGTATCTTTGTTTTGGACCCATATGTTCTTTGTTTTTGGCCCCCATATGTATCTTTGCATTAGCCCCCATATGTATCTTTGTTTTGGCCTCCCGTGTGTATCTTTGCTTATTATGTTCAAGTGTTATTGTAAATACTCAAGCACCTGGGAAGAAGGGGGTGCGCATTCTAATTGCTGAGTTGCTCTGACCGCATGCTAGTATTAGGAAACTGGTTTTGCTGGGGATTGAACCCTTGATCTGCACCAAGTAGTTTGGTTGCTCCTTGTCATCAGTACTATTTAATAGTGACTATTTGTTCAGCCCTTAGGTTATCCGCAATTTAGTATTTTATTTATAGAAAAATATTTTATAAATGGCTCAACGAACTCATCAAATGTCTGTGTCAATGTGGACAGGTGCCACAACAGACGAGGTTGTGTGGATTGTTCCAGGCTCAGATCTCTAGAGCAACTGGTCAAGCTGATGGTCAGTCAGGAAAGGAAGATACAAGAGATCAACGACAGAATCTATGACACTGACATGTTGATAGAAAGACACGAGTCTAGGGTGAGTACTGCATGATTTATGTCATAAACACACACACAGACGTCCACTATATCAAGTAGTGAAATAAGTCATACAACTTAATCTTTACTTTAAAGCGTTGATCGTGTATTCTGCATTGATTATATCATTCATCTTTAACCAGTGAGGTATTTAAAATGTGTTAACTATTTTGTCTTCTTCAATAACTAGCAGCAATAATTCTTAGAACCAAATTTTTACCCTCCTACCCATTCATAGTTTTCATAATTGATATATTTCCCAAATAGACTACATCTTATTACTTATTTTGACTTCAACATCACAATACACAAAGTTTCAATACTCATGGAACGCCTGTCCCTCTATTTACAAAATATTACCACCGAAGAAACATCTTTTGCATAATGTGCAATTTCTCATCTCTAATGAGACTTCTTCCCCTTAATTATAATTACTATGCCAATGTTCCAACTTTGTTTCAAGTCTTCGAGCTTACCGTTGTATATTTTTTTCAATAGGAAAACGTATATTCAAAATATGAAAAAAAAAGAATATTATCAATTTTGTTCTCATTGATGTTGATATTTTTTGTTGTGTACACTCCTTATGTAAAATAAAATCCTATTTCGTTTCAATTTTGTTTTAAACTCTGGAAACATTTTGATAGTTTATATAAACAGAAATGTCCTCTATAGTTGTATACATAAACAGAAATGTCATATTTAAGTGGATACACAATCATCTCATGCTACATCATTGGATACCCTCTCATACTCTTGTTCTATTATTAGATACATGATCACAGAGTCCAACAAAATGGCATGGACTATGTGCAAGATTCCTACCTGAATAGCCGCAGCAGCGAAAGCAGCAGTAGCCTTGACCGTATCAGTTTCACCAGCCTTGACCTCAAGGATGTGGGTGACGTTTTCCCAGAATCCACCTACCACGAGTTGGAGGAAATTTCTCAACTGTGCAATGACCTGGCGCACGTGGATCGCCGTCTGGAAGAAGAAAAGGCTAAGATTCAGAAACTGACCCCGGAAGTGGAAGATTTGGCCCGAAAGATGGGCGTGGTTGCTGACATTGAAGGAGAAACCAATTCAGAACTAGAAGACACTAGGGTAAGTGTAGGCCAGGGTCCCTTTCGTAAATAGGCCCTTTTGTATCAGCATTGTTTTTATTTGTATGTGAAAATTCAATGCATTGTTTCCTTTGGAAATATTTCAGGAATCGACCCACAATGGAGGGTGCAATAAGGCATGCCTTTCACATACGTCTGTTTGGCAGTATGATACCCGTGACCTAAACTTGTTATGTCTAGACTTTTATTATTTATTAATTTATTTTGTCACTTAAACCAAAACACTATACATCGTAAAAAAAAAAAGATAAACATTATCAAAAGGGCATTGTTTATGTTTTCAACATTAACGCCTTATAGGCCTTCCATCAGGGCCTTCTGTCAAATTTAAGAACCCATTTTAGCCCAAGCATTTAAAATGTTTGCCCCACTCTTGAAATGGCTCAAGACTTCTGCGTTCATATAGCAGTCATCATTCTGGCCCGGTTGATGTTCATTTGATGTTGTTTATTTTAAGGATAAATAATATATTTATTGTTTTCAATGTTTGTTTCATATGAATCAATTCAGTATATTTACAGTGGGTATATTACTATTGAAATGCATGAGTAAATTAATTGCACGCACTTATTTGATATTCTGAAGACTGTTGGCTTGGACATTATTAATGATATGTACTGCTGACTTTACTGAAGACTGACGTTCACAGTGTTCAATGTTGTTCAGATTGTTTAATGATGTTAAGAGTGTTCAATGATGTTCAGAGTGTTTAATGACGTTAATGGTGTTCAATGATGTTCAGGGTGTTCAATGATAGTCAGAGTGTTCAATGATGTTCATAGTGTTCAGTTATATTCATAGTGTTCAATGATGTCATTTTATGAGGACATATACTGAGGTCAAGGTTTGTTGAATATGAACTTATTGATGTTATGTACTGGTGTCATTCATTGAGCACATATTATTGTGACATGTGTTGAGTGTATGTACTGATGTCATATTCTTGTGACATGTGTTGATTGAATGTACTGATGTCATATTCTTGTGACATGTGTTGAGTGTATGTACTGATGTCATATTTTTATAACATGTGTTGATTGAATGTACTGATGTCATATTCTTGTGACATGTCTTGAGTGGATGTACTGATGTCATATTCTTGTGACATGTCTTGAGTGGATGTACTGATGTCATATTCTTGTGACATGTCTTGAGTGGATGTACTGATGTCATATTCTTGTGACATGTGTTGAGTGGATGTACTGATGTCATATTCCTGTGACATGTGTTGAGTGGATGTACTGATGTTCAGTTATACAGAACTCATCCTTACAAGGAGTTCACAAACAGACAGGTGGAGTCAAGTCATAAGATTCTCCTCCTAATATATACTTTTTTTAAAAAAAATAAACAGTAAACTAGACGAAAACAGACAAAATGTTCTGCTTGTTTAAACAGCAAATGTATCTTCATGAGTATCTCTATTCTCAACAGTCTGGTGTATGATTATACGTGGATTAATCTGCACGACACAAATACAAATCTATCCATAATAAAATGTTGTTTTTTTTTTTCCGGGGACCAGCCATATATGCGCATTTTTTTGTTTTCGGGGCTAGGGTTAGGATTATGGTTAGGGGGTTAGGGTTAGGGATAGGGTTAGGGTGTGGAGCAATATCTATGGCTGGTCCCCGAAAAAAAAATTCGGAATCCAGCCATCGCGCATGCACACATCACAGCCGTAAAAAAATTAAGTCCGCCTAGAGCGATAGAGCGCATGCGCATATATGGCTGGTCCCCGGAAAAAAAAATACGGGGACCAGCTGGCTGGTCCCGTAGCCACTGCGTAAAAAATGAAAATATCGGTATAGATAGGCATCTTTAACCTATCCGGCTTTTGGTAACATTCGACATATTTATCCGCCTCATCAGGCCGGATGGTCGTGTGTATTGTAATAAGATGAAATAAATCACTTTTTTTTTTTAAACTTTATATCCAGACCAAGGTTTCTCTGACGGGCAATGAAAGTTTTAATCTTTACCTTGGCTAACATCACAAATGTCACTTCTAATGGACTGACATTTACTTACCTTCAGTTTCCACCCACGATGAGTGAAAAAAAAAAATCTTCAGATGTTAATTAAAAGTTTCCTTCAAAGTTTGCCTTAATAAATCCTGTCTTCTGCCCAACAGGGCAGGAGTCATAAGAACAGGTTAAATTATGTTATCAGTTAATTTCAGACACTGCATCAAGTGACTCACACTGGGGCCGATTTTTTTGTTGTGGCAAACGATTGCCCCTTCCACCCCTCCCCTATCAAATAGGGCGATATATGGGACCACACAGGTACTGTTTGCCTGAGGCGTCCTCCCCCCCCCCCAAAAAAAAAACAACACCGTATGAACGGCTGTACATATATACATATAGCTCATAGGTGATGGATGGTCGTGTTGTAAAGCGCTGGAAAGTCGATCCGAGAATCCTGGGTTCGATCTCCGGCGAGGACCAATGGATATTTCAGGTCGTGGTTAAAGTCACCGCTATATATATCCCATGGTGCCTCCATGGCCATCGCACTATCAGCCCTGGTGGTGATGTACGAAAGGCACTATATAAAAAAAAGTCCCATTAGTGGTTTAAAGGATCTAAGAGATTTCACCTCATCCTTCACACACACATCATACAGTGCTCCACAGTGCTCCATAGTGCTCCACAGTGCTCCATAGTGCTCCACAATACAAATGAGGAGCTCAACCACTTCATTTACCACAGTACGCCCACGGCCATCGCTATGGTGGGGGTGGGAGTGGCAGAACCGATAACTATGGATAGGCCACTAAAAACAACAACAAATAATGAAATATTATATTATTAAGCCCCCCCCCCGACACTTACCACCACCACCCCCAGTATCTAAAAGCCATTTCTTATGACGACTCCCATAAATGTAAGATAGGCTCTGTTGTGTGTGTGTGGGGGGGGGTATTTATAAAAAACGTCAAAGTTATGGTTACAAATTGATTTTAAGATCCACATCTCATTACCACTGGGACTTCATCTCATTACCACTCGGACTTCATCTCATTACCACTAGGACTTCATCTCATTACCACTAGGACTTCATCTCATTACCACTGGGACTTCATCTCATTACCACTAGGACTTCAATGGGCTGTGCTTAATATACAAACATATTTTCGTTACGAGATTTAAAATATCATGGTCTCATTAAATTATCACACACACACACACACACACACACACACACACAATGTTCTATTGATCAGAGTTAGAAAGTGGTTGTTTGTCTTCTTCTTAAACTGTTTATTGATGACGTCATTGTGGTTATAGTGTTGGTGTTGTTGTTGTTGTTGTTGAAATGAATGTCTTCCTTCGTATCTCCAGACAGAGATGATCCGTGCGGTCACTGTCCATGTGACCAACGAGTATAACGAGAGAGAAGTGGACAGAAAGATGGACATGTGTCTCCATCAGTTGGATAGGCAGATGGACTTGTTCAGACAACTCAACGAAGAAGTAAGTCTTTCTTATCACATCAAACATAATAACATGTGGGCACTATAAACTTTTTCAACGAAATATGCCACCCTGTAAAAAAAGGAGTAAAGGCAGTGGTGTATTGGGAGGGGGAACGCGATGAAACGACGTTCACTTACCTTTTTTTCAGAACCGGAACGCGTTCCAGTACTTTTTCATGTCCCGACGACTCCCACTTAAATCTACTGTTAGCGCAGATTGCACCGCGTTCCCTTACTTCTTATTTTACCAATACATCACTGAGTAAAGGACACTTTTTTTTAAAACAATCATCATCATCATATATCATATTATTCATTTCCAGTGTGCGCTAAATCGAAAGCGGAAAACAAGAATTCAAAAATGGCGTCATCCCCTGAGTCTCGATTCAACTTTTCTTTTAGAAATATCTACAGTTTTCAATAGTTTCTGTGCTTTTAATTATAAAATGTAAAAGTCCCCAATATTAAAAATTAATAATTAGCATATAATATCATTCAAATCATTGTAGTTTTTATTACAACTGAGCATTTTAACATCGTCAAACGTAAAACAATAGTAATAATCGAAAATCTCCGACGTCGGCGACGATAAGACTATTGACCGTGTTTTCGTATCTAATTTCGTAAATAAAGTTCTTTTTAAAAGTCGATATAATATTTAAAGAAAGAAATTCTGCAAATTTCTATACTAATTAGTTCTTAGCTTTTAAAATACTTATGATTTTAAATAAATACGGCTTTGAATTATTTCTTAATTACAAAATAACAATATAGACCTAAAAAACTAGGTCAAAAGGCAATGAAAACATAACCGATGAATATTTTTCTAACAGTACATTAAAATTGCACACTTTATTTGTATGGCGCGGTGGCTGAAAGGTTATGAGACTGGCTAAGAAACCATTATTATGCAGACTCTCCGGGTTCGATTTGTCCCAGAGACTTCTTTTTTTTTCAGAATATATCCTTTTAGTTGTTTTAATGAAAAGTAACTAATTAGATCTCTTTGACATTTTTTTTTTAATTTAAATAATTTATCTTTTAGGATGTTGTAAGAAAAAGAAACAATAACTAATTAGATTTTTAATTATTTCATAACTTAAAAAAAAAAAATTAACACAGAGGCGTAACTAGGGGGGGGGGGTCCAAAATATTAAGTACATAATCTCATGTCATGGTATTGAATGTCAAAATGCAGGGCCCTCAAATCCTAGGTTCTGCAATGGCTTTACAAGTCTATCTTCCTGCAAAGGCTTTGACATTTTTTTTATTGTTTTTTTTTTTTCAGAATATATATCCTTTTACTAACTTTTAGTTGTTTTAATTAAAAGTAACTAATTAGATTTCTTTGACTTTTTTAATTTAAATAATTTATCTTTTAGGATGTTGTAAGAAAAAGAAACAACAACTAATTAGATTTTAAATTATTTCATAACTTAAAAAAAATAACACAGAGGCGTAACTAGGGTGGGGGAGGGTCCAAAATCGAAAGTCCCACCGGGCTCGCGCTTGAGGGGAGCCCCCAAAATTATTTTTTACATTAAATATTAAGTACATAATCTCATGTCATGGTATCGAATGTCAAAATGCAGGGCCCCCAAATACTAGGTTCGGCAATGGCTTTGCAAGTCTATCCCCCTGCAAAGGCTTTGCGGGGTACAGCTAGTATGTCATAATTATAAACAAAATATGTCACTGACATTTTAAGCATTATATGTGACACTTGAAAGAAAATAAAATGTGACATTTTTAAAGTACAATACATGACACTCAGAGCTACATCTTCATGTTAGATGCAGGGGGTACATCACACCTTGCTGGCGTCAAATTGTCATGGAAACCTATATCTGGAAACATGGCATTCAGATTTCAGAAATCAGCCTCATTAGGCAGAATAAATGAAAATGTATGTGGGGAACAATCATCTTAATGGCGATTAAAATAGCTGACATGAATCCATATTTTGGTAATAAATTCAGAGGAAGGGGTGGTGGCTTTTGTCTATTCACAGTGTGTAAGGAGGAATCAACAGATAACCATAAAAGGTAATCCCTTCTACTGCGCATGCTTAATTGTACAGACGATAACAGGGGGTAACAGCTGTGTGTGTGTGTGTGTCTTCCATTAATTAGAAATAACTTAAAATTTGCACGTTGAGGTATGTCTGTTGAACCCAAAGCAAACACAATGATGTTCTTAAACATTCATCAACCCGAATGAAATATGAGCTTGACTCATAAGGGAAACGTACGTATTATACTGTACAAGCCGTAGTGTCTTATGGGAGGAATCTATTCAGTTGAGGGGAGGGAACTGGTTTTGTTTTTTTTTTTTGACATGGAGTCTAAAGAATTTCAAAGTGTTGTATACACAAATCAGCTCCTTAAGTTAGAAAGTTGGGTTTGTAGATGTGTGGGTGATTAAAGTAACTGACATTGATTCAAATCTGGTAAATGAATGCAGATGGTGAGAGAGGGGATATACTAAAGACAAGAATATAACTATAAAAGACAGCTTCAATATTATGGGGGATTACATACCAGTGTAAGATAAATTTCCCACAAGGCAAACCCTTTATAGAAAAAAACTACCCATGACAACAAAGAGAAGTTTTCAGTTAAGTATTTTCTACTAGAACGTAAAGTTTAATTTGTGTGAAGTCCCTGTAAGGATGAGATGAAATCTCTTAGATCCTATAAACCACTAATGGGACGGTTTTTATGGTGCCCTTCTTTCATCCCCACCATAGCCGATAGTGCAATGGTCATGGAGGCACCACGGGAGATATATCGCGAACTTGAGCCAAGAACTGAAAAATTTCCTTGGTCCTCACCGGAGATCGAACCAGGCACCTTCAGGTCGATAGTCGAGCGTTCTACCGCACGACCATCCGTCCCCAAAAAAGTGCCTCCCATTCAATCTGTGTGTGTGTTTGTGAAGTCCCCGTAAGGATGAGATGAAATCTCTTAGATCCTATAAACCACTAATGGGACGGTTTTTATGGTGCCCTTCTTTCATCCCCACCATAGCTAATAGTGCAGTGGCCATGGAGGCACCACGGGAGATATACCGGGAACTTGAGCCAAGACCTGAAAAATGTCCGTGGTCCTCACCGGAGATCGAACCAGGTACCTTCAGGTCGACAGTCGAGCACTCTACCGCACAACCATCTTGTCTTATTTTCTCGCATTAGAGAGAGAGAGAGAGAGAGAGAGAGAGAGAGAGAGAGAGAGAGAGAGACTTCGGTTTACTTACAATGTAATGATTAGAATAACAAATAACAATAACCTTGCCTGTTGTGACCTTGCCTGTTGTGACCTTGCCTGTTGTGACCTTGCCTGTTGTGACCTTGCCTATTTAAATGGTCTTTACCGGAACCGTTCTTACCTTTGGGGGGTGGGGGGGGGCGCTCCAGATAAATGTATACTTTGGAGCTGTAGGCAAAGGTTACATTTGAGGGACCTAGGCAAAAGGTTATTTGGAGGTCCCTGAGGAAAAACGTTTTATTTATTGGGGCCCTAATAATTTTGAATACCGGGGTTCCTCTGACCACCTAGCCCCCCCCCACGCCCTCCCAACTGTTAAATTGTTTTAGTCCGGTTCCCCATGAGATGTTTTCTTATTACCCCTTCATCGGCGGCCCCTTAGTTTTAGATACAGTGCCGAACCTAAGGATCGGGGGGGGGGGCTTGTCCTCTTTTGGGGCCCCTGCATTTTGACATTCCACACCATAGCATGAGATAATGTACTTAATATTTAATGTAAACATATTTTGGGCCCCCCCCTCAAGTTGGGGCTCGGGGGGGGGAATTTCGAATTAGGACACCCCTCCTCACACCATATGTACGCCTCTGTTTCGATATCTATAAGAAAGGTTTCAGTTCTAATTTCTATTATATATTCATAAAATACCCACTGATGAAATCTCTATACATTTTAAGAATCTTCTATTTCTATGGAATATTTCCTTTGTTTCGTACAGTTTTATAACGACAGATTAAATTTGAGTTGATGTTTTTGAATGAATGCACAATAAAACAATTTTTTTTTTCTCAATTTCTCAGATAGGCATGAAAGGCTCTAATGTGGAGAACGGCCATGTTGAATCTGATGACGTCTTCCTGCCCAGAGTTCAAGGCTATTCAGCCACGCCTTCTACGAAACTAACCGCGCCTGCATATTCCTACTCAGATGGTTCCAAGTCTGGTCACAGCATGCAACCGACTCACTACGATTCTGACAAAGACACACCAATGCACATTGAGACAGACAGTAAATCGCTAGATACTAACAGACAGTTCGCTGGTCACAACACTGATAATCTGCCGGAGTATCCCCCTGTACGTTATCAGCAATCAACCCATCAAGGGGTCATCGCCAGCACAGCTGACCCACGGACACCTGGTCAGAAAAAGACAGTGACATTTGCCAGTGATAACCCCGTAGTTCACGCATTATCAGACAACGCCTATATCAGCTCGTCTAAACAGAACTCTTCAGTTTATATCAACGATTTCAGTCTGAGTGTGGCGAATGGGAGCGAAATCGGTAACAATTCTGCAACTGTTACGAGCAATTTTGTCAAAAACGTTTTACATACTGCTACTGGACGGGATAGTTTGGGTTCTCCTAGCTCTACCTTATCCCGACAATCTCGTTCTTCGTTACAAATCAAAGACGGTTTAAAAGTTCGTTCGAGGTCTGCTGACCGTTCAACTGGACATCACAGAGATCGATCACCGGGATTAAGACAGGAACATGCCAGCAGTAGCAGCCAGGACAGGCTGACCGCTAGCAGGGATTACGACATGCATCTGGTAAACCAATATGGACTTGAAATTACATCACTTCCTAGCCACATACAACACAGTAATACTGCGAAATACGACACAAGGTTTGAAAACTCGCGGTATACTAAAGACGAACTACTGGATAAAGTATTTCCGAAAGATAACACTCGGCGAAGTGAGTTAGCTTTGATGACGTCATCACACGACATTTTAACGAACAAGGGGGATAAGTCTCCGGCAGACGCAAAAATTGCTCCCAATTTACCACAACGCCAGCAGCGCTACGACTCGTCGCAGCTACGAGATATTTGTGAACAAATCGAGCGACCCTCAACAGGGGTCACTCACTCCCTTGACCATCTGAGAAAACAACAAGGGGAACAACTCGTCCAGGCTAATAATGTCAACAATAGAATATTGACCGTTAGGGAGGCCGGTCCGGGGAGAGACAACATTCCCTACAATTTATTGCGCGAGATAAAAGATTCAAGTGTTCCTGTCCACAACAAGGGTCATTTGTTTGACCACGGCATTAGCGAGCCACAAAAACGGAGCCAAAACAATGACAAGCGTGCTCTACAGGCCAGTGTTGTAAACAGAGACGCTGGACCGGGGCCAGTTCTGAGCGCGCGGGTCGGAGAATCAAAGGTCAGCCGTGACCACGCATTGCGTTCGTCCCTGTTACATCACAGACAGGTCAGCGAGCCCGTTGGCGGCTCGCCATCAAACGCCAGGGACGTTGATAACTCACCCATCAATCAAAAGTTGAACGGCCCTTGGCGTGGGTGGGGTCTGCACGTCAATCAACCTGGGGACCCACCCAACCCCAGCGATACACGAGAAGTGTTTCCGTACAGAAACTCTTCTGTTAAACAAAACTCGTTACCTAGCAACGAACAACACTTGAACGTAGCGACTGTGTCTAGTCTTAGCAGTTGTTCTTCTAGTAATACATTCACAGACAGATCCGTCGCATTCAATTCCGATCACGGTTTTCGCCATAATAAGTCCTCCCACAGACACGCCCATGATAATGAGCTCAACAATACGTCATATCCCGGCCAAAAAAAGTTTTATCCTAATGTTATAGGAATCGCCCCCGACTCTCACTTGTGGTCCGATGATGGGTCCCCTTCCCATATAGTTGCCGCCTCTGACGACGAGAGCGTAACCCGCTATCAACTGGCGGGGCTCTCTCCTGATTCCAGACGACCAGAGTTGAGACGCGGTAGTGCGGAAACTCCGCGGGACATATCTACGCATATCTCTGGAGGCTCTAATCAAAGTAGGTCACAACCTAGTTTCAAAAACTCTTCCGTAAGCTTTGATAATTCAAGTCGAGGGGCGCTGTACCATATAGTAACCAGTAAAATTAACAAATCAACAGAAAACCAAAGTCAGGAACCGGCCATTCCTAAAAATAATCTCTCTAATTTTAATTACCAGCCTCATGATATTACGAACGGAAAAAATTCGTTTAAAATTTCAAATGGGGATGTTCAGTATAATACAGAATATTCTAGTCGACCTCATGAAGGTAAATCTGTTCATTTTACTTTGAATGAATCACAATTTCATGAAACTCATGACAGAAAAGCTCAACAAGGCAAGGGAAATCACCGTAGTTTTCATGACGTTTCAAATGTTGAAGAGAGTTACCCACATTACGGTTTGAATGGTATGACACTCAAACAGCTTGTGGTGAGTAATGGAATCGACCAACGCGCAGCTTTGTACCCGACAAATGGTATTTCTCCGAGTGGCGATATGTTGAAACAAAATATGCACAAAGTATCGACGCATGCGCCTCAAAATAATAACAACTCAAGTGGTCATTTTACAGGGGTCAACACTGTCAACCTGAAGGACATTCCCGCTGACAGCAATCACAGAAATAGTGGGGACAAGTTGATTCGCAGCGTCGACTACCGTAGCTATGGTAACAGGAGACACGTGGTGGGTGTGCCCGATGGCACGCTGGGTAGGACTAAAATCGAAGACAACAACGATTCCAATTCTTCTGACACGGGTTTGAGTTCAATGCACTCAGACGAAACTACAAATATGGAAACTTTGGTATGAAACTGAACGACCAAAAAAAAAAAATAAATGATATTTTGATTTTTTGCTCTGATGCCACCATTATACATGGCAAAGGCTGAAAGAGCTATAGCGATAGGGAGCAGTGCTCGATTTAAGGAAAAAACCAGTGCCGGGGATGAAAATTTCTGCAGAGCCGGGCGTAAATGTCTATATTTTCATCCCCGGCTGGGATATATTAGCTAAAGCAGAGCCGGGGATGACAGGTCTCAGTGCCGGGGATATCCCCGGCGGTAAATCGAGCCCTGATAGGGCCTATGTTTATTACTGTACAGCTGGGTGAGCGGTCACTAGGCAATGCTGGAATTGAGCCCATAATCTGCTTATATCAAGCAAAGGCACAATCTTACGGCCACAGAATCATCTTTTGATTATGCGGACTGGGACCAGGCCCGTAGCGTGCGGGGGGGGGGGCAGGCGGCCGCCCCCCCAGCGTTTTGTCTGGCCCCCTCTGCTTAATGTATTACCTGGGCCCCCTGCTGTTGCCTGGCCCTTGCTGTAGAATGCCTGGCGCCTGCTGTAAAATTTTCACGTACGAGGCCGACTGGGACTGTCATTTTTAAATCATAAACAGAATAACATTATCGTGCATTGATAAATAATGATATTTGTTAAATATTCCAATGACATATTCAGCAGAAACGTCCAGAAATATTGATGATATAATTATTTGGATGTTTAACAATTAGATAAACATATTTTTGTACATTCCTAAAAGAAAAAAAACATGTTGAAAGTTTGTTAAAGTAAAAAATTGTTGAAATATGAATGAAAAATGTACTTGAAACTCGGTGCTTAATTCTACAATCAAATACATCTAATGTGTTACATTACTACTAATGTTGAACTACATCTTTAGTTGAGCTGAAGATTTTGTTAAAAAGACTTCACACAATTAAATGTTTGATCTTTAGTAAAGTGCTTCACTGCTATTTATATGAAATATTTATATCAAATGATCAGTTCTTTAGTTGTGCTTCACTACTTTATATATAAAGTGATCTTGTCTGTCTGACAACCGGGCATATTGCTGGGCATGTCTTTTATCTGCCAGATCAGTGCCGAACCTAGGGATTTGAGGGCCCGGGGGGGGGCATGGCCTCGTTAGGGGCCCCTGCATTTTGGCATTCGACATCATGACACGAGATAATGTACTTAATATTTAATGTAAAAATAATTTTGGGGACCCCTCTCAAGCTGGGGCCCGGGGGGGATTTTCGAATTTGGATCCCCTCTCCCTCCACCCTATGCACGCCTCTGTGCCAGATCATACAAGCACCATTAAGGCATATCTGTACAGTATGGAATGATTGTGTGTAGCCATGGTGATATTCAGATGCACAGCTTTTTCTTATGAATAAGCCAACAATACCACCACCTAGCCCCCCCCCCCATTGAGTTTGATGCTCTAACAGGTACATTGAATTAGAGCCCTTAAAAACCTAAAGAACGGTTATGTTCAAGTGCCTTTAACTCTGGAGCCCATGTATCACAGTTCCTCCACCACATATATTATACTAAGTTTATTTATCATGAGCAATGTGGTGTCTTATCCAGATACATGTATTATTATGAATGAAATGTTAACAAGTTATTATTTTAACTTTTATGTTACTGTATATTTATTATTATTTATTTAAAAACATTAAAAGAAAAAAAATGACATGTTTTAGATTCAATTTTAGGTTCCTTAAGTATTTTATATTCTGTAATAAAAGTTGTATATCTTTTCAAGTGCTGGTATGGTACAAGGGCTGGGGCTAGAAGTGTAATGTTACTGAAATGATGGTGAGATATTTACTGACCCTTTAAATGGACACTGTAGCTACTACTATGGGATACAAGTATTTTCCACACCAACAACAACCAATGGATATAGTTTCTGGATATTGTAAGATGTAATCAGAGTTATTAAAGGTCACATTACTCAATATGATGAGTCACAAAATAGATTTCACACAAATCAAAACCTATGGATTTTTTTTTTTTTAAAGAAAAAGGTTTTTCCTCTAAATATTTAACTTCATTAATAAAATTATCTAAAAAGTAATAAAGTTTGATGCACCAATTGAAAGGAGTAGATATGACTACAGCTATTTGTAACTTCAAAAAAAAAAAGTTATTATAAACCATCTATTTTAAGTGATTTTATACCTATGAAAGGTTCACAACAATATCAAAATCATGTGAAATGTTACAAAAGAATTAATCTAATATTCCTATTTTCAGTTTTATAAAATAATAATTCTTCAGACATTACACAAAATAAAAAACAGAGAAACCAATGAACTGGGTAAAATACTATATTTAAAATTTTAATCTGTAATAAGTGTATACATTTTTACAACAGATAATTTTATTTAATTTTAGTGTGCCATACAAAATTAGTTACTATAAAAAATACAAAAATATCAAGACTTATATCTTACCAAGATATACTTTGATTAAATGGCACCATATATATATATATTTAAAAACAAATATCAATTATATTGTTGAACTTCGCAGAACTTTCTTTAAAAAATATTATACATAACAAGCTGACACAATTGATTTTAGTATGAAGAAATAAACTTTTTTTTTGTGGTAAATAGTTAATACTAAAAAAACAATTTTTTTACTACAGCTTCACTTTCGTAATTTGTTTCTCATAATGCCAAGAGCTAACCATCTGAAAATCCTAGTCAAAAAGAGTATATAAAAAAAATTCAAATAATGCAACTATTTAGACATATTAACATAAAGTAGTTTTAGAAAGTTAACATGTGAGATTTATTAAATATAGTAGTTTTAGAAAGTTAACATGTGAGATTTATTAAATATAGTAGTTTTAGAAAGTTAACATGTGAGATTTATTAAATATAGTAGTTTTAGAAAGTTAACATGTGAGATTTATTATTTAACAAAGTGTCTACTAAATTCAAAAATGTTCTTAAGTAAATGAGAGAATAAATGTTAAATCTTATAACTATATAGGTAAAACAAATAAATCATTTACGTTTTTTTATTTTAGCCTAACATTATTAGACAGAGTTTATGCACCACTTTCCAATACATTTATTTGACTTCGTTGAAATATTTAAGTGGACAAGGAATGAAGGTAAACCTTCAACGGACATGTATCACTATACCCACAATATCAGATTTTTATAAACATAAATAAAATGCAGTTATAAATATAAATAATGTGCAGTATCATAAATACATGTAATACTCTGTAAAGTACACTTGCTATAAAATTAAAAAAAAAAAAATACTGATGAAAATATAAACGGAGCCTAGGTGACATTAACAGCAGCCTTCATCAGTGGTTGTGACTCTTCAAAGTTTTATCTGTCACAGCCGGATACATCATCACTAAGGAAAATTAAGATTTCTAAGTTCCAGCTTTTTTTATTTTAATGATAAATGAAACACAGCTCAGTTCACATGTCACACAATAAATGCAGTGAACATTTCCATTAAGGAATTTCATTAAAGTATTTCTTTTTTATCTTAAATCAGACTCAAATTAGTAAATGCCTTTGTTAAAAGCAAAGACATGAGCTATAGGTCGACTTATTGAGCTAGTAACAAACTCGGCCCAATGTATTTGGAATAATCTCTGCAGATTGCCTCGCTGACAGGGTTTTTTTTATCAAGTGTCACGATTTCATAAGCAACTGCAGGCATCAGAGTTTTCTTCCAATAATCTTGGTATGTCATTTACATCCCCAGGTTTCTGGTCATTCAGCAAAGTGGAGCAATTATAAATAAATTGCTGAATGGAATCTGTATCATCCAGTATTTCTTGAAACTTGTCTTTAGTACAAAAAGACCCTCTGGCTGTAAAAAAGATACATTTATTAAAGAAAAAAAAGAACTTAAATAATTTTATGAGCAATATATAATTACATGTACGATGATCCACAAGCATATCAAAATGCAATAGTATACTGATTTAAAGTACAACTTTGTAAATAGGGTCTGGAAAAGATATTTATTGAAACTCAATAATTTTTTTTTTGAAGACTAGTTTCTAATGTAATTTTCATAAAAATGAATTAACCCTTGCAGAAAAAATGTATGTTCAGGTCTCTATTAACATAGGTAATATATCCCACAGAAATGCCTGGTAAAAGAAAGTCATGTAATATAATATATTTGCATATACATTTATTTTTATTAGGTTTTTACTAAAATGTACTAAAAAGCAAAAAAATAATTCATTAGATCATACAAATATTAATGCAAATTATCATTTATAAAAATATAAGCGATGCAAAATGTAATTTTCAATTCATTACATTGGTTTCTAAAATTATTGATGGCATAAGCAACAGTCATAAACAAATGGCTAATCCTGAGCTAATTTTGTTATAATTGCTTTATTTTCACTAATTATAATCATATCAATTTGAAGATGTTTCATGTCAGTTTAAGTTGACGTAAAAAAATCTATGTTTTGTTAAAATATTAAGTTATGACAGGGCGTGAAAGGTTGTTGTCATAGATGGTAAATGGTGTTGGAGAATGAGTTAACTAACATATATGAATTCAATAATCTACATAAATAAAAACATAAATAGGATAGGATGTATGTCATAGCATCATCACTCCGAAAGTTCTTCATCGATTGCCTTGAAATTTCGACACATGTTCCAGTTATATTAAAAAAAATATTTAATCAATCGATTTGGTATTATTATTTCTTTAATAAACTTTACTTTTTTAAAAACCATGGGAGGTAAATCAAAAGGCATCGAGTGCTAGCATTTCATCAGTTTAAAAAAAAAAACCAAAGTAATATTTCATCAGAATTTTTGTTATAAATAAAACAGTATTGTAAAATCGTTCTCTTTACATTAGTGATTATTCTTTTGTATCCGTATTAAGAATGCAAACTAATATTTTTTTTCGTCAGTACTTTTTTTAAAAATAATTTTCATAAAGAGTCTGCAAACCAGGCAACATGTACACAAATAATGGAAAAACAAAAAATATTGTATAATATATTTCCACAAGCAATGTATTTATAAATAGGACTGAATTAGAAATGAGTGCTTTCTCAGTATACTTGAAGTGGGCTTAGCCTGGGTACAGCTATTTTGTAAAAGGAATTCTTTACACTCTAATGTAACAGTTGAATTTTTAAATATAGTTTCGAAAAGTTTTACAACAGCAGGTTTGCACCTCAAAGTTGAATTTAGCAAACTTTATTATATTTTTTTATTCTTTTTTATGAAAGATTTTTTTTTACCTGATAGTAAGTGACCAAATAAATAAAAGTTGATCTGTAACTTGCCAAGTTCAGTAAATTCAAACCTTGCATCATTCAATGGAGATATCTAGGGGAAAAAAACACATCATTTGTATGTGGAATTCTCAATCATGAAAAAAAAATTGATACAATAAAAGAATTGTAAAAAAAAAAATGTCAACTCACATGATACTTGCTTACCTTGTCTACATATTGAAATGGTGAAAGCAGCTCTACGTCACATTGCATAGTGGGACTACCGATTCTTGTACCTACTTCATACATATTTATCTGACAGAGCAGTATGACACAGTTGTACTCAAACACATGGGACAGGGCACAGTCAAACATTGAAGAAGAAACACTTATTTTTCTTTCATCAGGATCAGTCAACATGTTGATGCTTTTGATAAGAAACAGAGCCAATGGAAGCCAAACATCACAGCCTGTTTCATGATTAGCACTTATACAGATGGCCAGGGCATGACTCTGGCCTGTATTGGAATCCCTATGACATTCCATGTCACGAGCAAACTGCTTCACAATGGTATTAATTTTATGAATGCATTGGTTGTTTTCTGAAATACAGGAATTAAAATGAACAGAGTGTTTAGGATTTTCTGGACAACTGTATATGACATTAAAAGTTTCACTGATACATGTGGGGATCTCAATATGCCAACAAGTAGAGTGAGCAAAGTCCACATCAGCAATTGAGCTGGTCAGGGGATCGACAGTCTGCATTGAGGACACAAACTTCTCAGAAGGATACACACAGTTGTTAGAATTGTTGTGATTTCTCCCGGAAGTCTCGTGGTATTTGCTGGTGAACTTCCTGTCCAGACTTTTAGAACACCTGCTGCTGATTCTCCTGGCATCAGTGCTGTTGTTGACGTTCTTGGTGCTGTACAGTGTCTCAATGTTGTTCTTCTCTGGCGTGACCAAAGAGCTGGACTCGTAGGGCCTGTCATCCATGGCGAACTTGTGGCTGTGCCTGGGATCGTGTAGAGATTTGACCTCCATGGGCATCACACCCTCATAGCCAGGGGAAATATTGCCGATGATGATATCCTGTGCACCTCCCTGGTGGTAAATGGGCTGGCTGGGACCGGCTCTAACGTGACTCCTGTTCGAAGGTGACCTGGTGTCGACCGGCCTGACATCAGAGGCAAATTTGTCAATGAAGGCCACGTTAAGAACCTGGTCCAAGTACTCTTGAAGACGCTTGACATGCATATCAGATGCATCAACATCACTGGAAGAAGACAGCACAATATCTTTGGACCTGGATCCATTCCTGTCCTCAGCCACTGGACTGTGGCTGCGAAGAAAATCATCTGCTTCACTGTCATAGTTCTGCCTCAACGGGTGATACAAAGAAGACTGGTTGCTTTCCATTTTGTCAATCTCCTTAGGGAGAGAGTTTAATGGCATCTCCAGACCCAGCTCAGTTTCTTTTGGTTTCTGAGACATCTTCAAAATGTGCTTCAGCTCTTGGAGCTTCTCCAGTGTGGCTGCTTCTTTGGATGCCAGTACTTTTGACTTGTCAAGCGCATCTTTCTCCCCTTTGGCTGTTTCCTACCAAATATATGTTTGAAAAAAAAAATTCATTATCAGAATGAATAATCCATCTGTTACAACACGGATCCAGAGCACATTGACAATTAAACCGAATGTGTTCTTTATCTAGATACTTATCAAAAAGACCTATTTGAAATACTCATTGTATCATAAGCATAGTAAAATTTAATCTTAGAGATATAACCACATCATAGACTATGACTGCATAGACAGAGTTAAAACAGAACTTTTTTCCCAATCGATGAAAGGCTACTTATGCTATTTATATATATCAATATGAAAAAGGATGATAAAAATGTATTTATTTTATTGAAAACATATGACTTATTCATAGTAAACATTAGCGTCAGGGTAGCAGAGTGGTAGAGTGCTAGACTGCATTTATACATTGTAAATAAAAATGGTTACTTCGATTTGTATTTAATATTGATTGTATTTTATTAAGTCTGCAGGATTTTGGTGTAGAATTGTCCTGTTTTGTGGTTTTATTTCCTAAAGAATTTAACAATATATTTATTTAAGGTTTTTGTCATGTTATAACCAAATGCATAGGACCTGGAATTTGTGGGTTAATATTTATGCTAATGAATATGACATGATCAGATTAAATTTTAATATATATTCATCAAGTTAAAAATAATCAAAGAACAATAACTCTTGTAAATATGTTGTGGATAAAGACAATTGAAAATAAAAACACAAAAAAAAACAATTAATAGCAGATGGTAGAAAATCTAGCATATGTGCAATTTTAGTATTATGAAAGTACTTGTTACTAAATGTACTCAGAAATTTTAGAGAATAAATTGCAAATAAATAGTCAAATGGACCTTTGATAAGTATCTGTCTTTTAACAAAAAAATGTCAACAAAATAATGTGCATGGAAACTATAAAGCTGCGCTTGCGCAGAAAATTTTTTAAAATTTAAAGGTGTTTTCACTATTGACCATAAAATGCATTTGGCTTTTCAGATAGACTACTA